>ML828199.1:85773-102260 GCA_009831015.1 Picea engelmannii | reverse complement strand
TCCTTCCATGATCTCCCTTTTTAAACCATCCATCTTAGTATCCATTATTGCCTCCAATTTAGCTTCAGTTGAATCCATCAACCCTTGTAGTTCATCTTTTGTCACTGTATTCTTTTGTAATTTATTTATGTCCCTACACATTTGTTCACCTTCATCAAGAGTCCAAGTAGGACTTTTTGGAGGCTTATTTGGTGTATAAGTTCCCTTTTTGGGTGGCAAGTTGGCCAAATATCACTTTTGAACCTTGATTTTGAGGTGGTTCTGCTAGACAATATTTCTTGTGCTGTATCTCCAAAGTTTAGGCCCTAATGGGTGTGAAAATTTATTTTTTGTAGTTCTCTGATATTTCTTCTCTGCAATGCCACAGGTCTGATCAAAATTGGATGTGCCAAGTGGAATTTACGGTAACTTCCCCACAACTTGCTTATTTTTGTCCTTTCCCAAAGATATCACTTGTATAGTGTTCCCCACACAAAATAATTGATATAAAATCCTAAAACTCATACCCAAAATACTATGTACTGTCCATTATCCAATGCAGCCAGTCTCACTCAATTTGGATACTCTAGGAATAAGTTATGATTGTTTTACCCGGAACACCTGCTTGAGACTAGTCAATAGGAATAGTCATATACCCTATCTTCCACATGGTGTATCTACAAATATAAGATGACCTAGAAGCTCAATTTTTTTCCAAATATATCTTACTTATTTTTGTGACTAGACTCCGGATTTCAAGGTCTGAAACGTTACATAAATTTTTTTATAGAAAACATTCCACAATGACTCAATTCAAGATGATTCCAGAACCCTATCTTACACAAGATGTATCTCTGAAATTATAAGGCCTCAGAAGCTGAAATTTTAACCCAACGTACCTTGATCCATCTACTAAATATGCTCCAAGACGTTCCTTTTGAAATGTTGTATAAAAAACTTTATAGCAAAAATTTCAAGGTGTCTTGGATGTAGCAACGAAACCCCAAGACTTTGAGCTTTGATACCATATGTTAAGAACCAAATATAAATATAGCATATGTTATGAACTTTCAATAATTTCGTTCTAGTCCATGTCCTAGGAATAATATTATGATGTAAAGTCCAATAGTGGTCCTTTTCATGACCATGATTCTTACATTGTTCATAGTACAATTCCTTTTTCTATGTGGAAATGAAAAATTTATTCTCTCCCTTTTGCTTCCCTTTCTCTTCACATGTATCCATTCCCTCATGTTATTGAAGATAATTTTCCATCAGTTTAATTCTTATTTTGATTTCCTTCAATATACAAGTCCTTTTTGCATGCCTCATCAAGGGTCTCTAACTAAAAAAGATTACCTATTTTTTATGGAGCTAAATAACTTACCAGAGTACTTTGTTGCCTCCTTCTTGTAAGATTGGTCGATACTCAATTAGATGCACTTGTAAGTTTGAACCATTCCAAGTGAATTATTGCATATAATTACTTAAGAAAAATAGAAAGTAAATAATGGCATGCACACATGGTACATAGGAAATCCTTAGCCATGAAAACTAACCTAACCTAGCACTCCACCTCTATATTCTCCTTGTATTAAATTGACTATTCACAATACATCATTTTAGGTATCATGTATCATATTAAGCCCTAATCCATTTACAAGGATTAAATTACAATGCACCGAAAATCATTGGCTCAAAAATCACAAGCCGAGCCAAAAATGAACCAAACGAGACACCCAAAACAAATTGAGGCACTACCTTGAACCCTATGGGTTAATGCCCAAGTTTATTGTTTCCAGCACAACTAACACCTCATGCAAGGTGCACAATATACCTACAACAACTAACACCTCATGCATGGTGCATAATCTACTTCCCAAAAATATAACACTTCTCCAACAAAACTTCCTTCTAAAATTAGTTGTATATTCTTGAACTCCTTATCCATGTCTTTGTCTAAGATGATGCTACTTGAATTTATATTCCCCTTCATACCCCATGGGATAGAATTGGTTCTAAACAAGTGTCTGAAATTTCTCCCAATCTGCAACTTGCTTCTTCTTTGTAAGAAATACATCTTATCACAAACTTTCCCACCACAACAATGAATATCCTTTCATATTTAGTTGAAAGAAACATATTTTTTTAGTATTTTTCAACCCATATGAAATGAAATAGATTTCAAGTCACATCAACCAATAACTAAGAACATAGTTACCAACTTAACGAGAACTCTCCAGAGTACTCATTTTTTGGGGGGTCCAATTTTTTACCTCGTTTTTAAAAATAGTGCTACCGGTAGCACCCCCTCTCCGTTTTTAGGTGATTTTTGATATTTTAAATTTTTTGACCCACAATGTTTCCACATTATTTTTTTAAATGTTGATTTTTCATCTATTTTCATTTTTTTTCTATCTATCTATCTATATATATTGTTTTTACTCAACTCCGTTTTTAGTCTTTTTTCATGCTTATTTCAATCTTAAAAATGTTGTTTTTATTCAACTCCATTTTTAGTCTTTTTTCATGCTTATTTCAATCTTAAAAATGTTTTATATGATTTACTTTTTCGAAGTTACATTTTTGATAGAATTTTGTCTCCTTAATTAATTAATTTATTGTCTCCTTAATTAATTTATGATTTACTTCAATAAATTGAAAAAAATTGTAGTTAAATAACACTACTTTTGAATATTTATAAAAAACAATACACATTTTATAGCCATATATCATAAAAAGCCTATACATTTTGGTACATATTCCTTAAAATAACATGTCAAATAAAGCATTTTTATGGACATAATTGAACAAAAAAAGTCTAAAGTTTATAAAAAAAATACCATTTTCTTTCATATTTTTATACATTTGAAGTAAAAAAATGACAACATTTAATAAAATTTTCCAATGTATAGTGATTCACATACAAATAAAACGAAAAAAGAAACAATAAAAAGATTCTTCACAAAACAAAAAGAGATACATCTTTATTCTTATTTGAGGCGCCATAGTCCTCTTCCCTTCTCAAGACATTTTGATAACTGCATTGAAGGGTGAATTATTCTTTCTGATTTTCGGTAGTGATTTCACTGTACTTGAGGTTCATTTGTAGCTCTCAAATTTTGTTTTTTATTTTCACCATTTCAGTGGCAAGGGGGATGAAGGAGAATTTTTCCCATTGTCTTAGTGCGAGTTTGATCATGGAGATATTTTTCTCCCAAATATAGACAGACGTTCCTACAACCCAAGTATTCCAGGTAGCTACAATCAGGTCCACGATCTCTTGATGTTGGATCCATAAAGGGTTAAAAAAAGAGGAAGAGGGCCAAAGCTTGGTAAGGGTTGAAGACAAAGAGTGATTGGCTTATGGTCAGAGATGAGGGAAGGGAGAATGCAATACTTGATGGAGGAATTTCAATGGATGTAACTGTTGTCAACAATGAAATGATATAACCTTGCAGTGATGTGGCCTAGCCCTGCCTGCATGTTAGACCAAGTAAAAGATCCATGGAGGGCAGGAATGTCCAAAAGGTCCCAATCTGCAATGAGCTCCTCAAGGTTGGACCAGAAGGGGTCTCACCCAAAAATACCTCCCCTCTTTTCATAGCTGTATATTATAATATTTAGGTCACCAACGAGGATACATTTCTCGATGATTCATGTGTTTTTCAAGTTTTCCAGCGACCTCCAACATTTTATCTTTTCACTAGGGTTTAAGGGCATGTAGACATTTATAACAATGCATAAAGTGTTTCTCAACAAATTAAAAAAATTAGTTAAAATCCAATGGCGATTTTTAATGTGATGTTCTAATATTACCTCATGCTCACTCCAAAGACTACACAACCCTCCAGAGGCACCTCGAGCATCTACAAGTATAATTTTGTTGGTGTATAAAATTATTCTTCCTATCTTTGATACTTCCTATGCTAACATTTTGGTCTCCTAGATGAGGGGAATATTGGGCTTTTCTATCTTTACGAGATCTTTGACAACCAGGGTTTTGGGGGGATGCCTAATCCCCTACAATTCCAGGATACAATGATCATTATTTCAGAGGGTTTGATTGGGAACCTCCTCTCTTCATCACATTTCCATAATGATTTTTGATACTTCTGGATCTGCCTCCCATCATATTTGTAAGGGTTTTTTGTCATCCCAAAATAATGTATTTTTTCACCTATTCTTCCCAGAGAACCTTACAGGGACGCCTCCCATATTTTATTGGTATAGTTTCTTCAGAGGAACGTTCATCATGGCCTTCATCTCCCAAAATTTATGGTTATGAATTGTATTTAGCATCAACAAAGGAAAAAATCGTATCTTTGAAGGAGTCCAGGTGCTTAGGTTGCAGGTCGAGAGGATCGCTTATGCCATTTTTTGGATTGAAAAATGGGGTCCATTCGTTTAGATAAATGTTTCTTACTCCCAAAAAGTATGGATCACTTTGAAAAATTAGGTGTATGTCCTCGCATTCGAAGAGAAAATTGAAAAACCCTCTTCCATAAAAGAAATGATTCAACGAGCCTTTGATTAATGAATTCCAATTTTTTTCTAACCAGAAAGCCATTGTCTTCGTAGAGGGAAAGATACATGTCAATTTTCCAATCAAACCCCTCTCAACTAGGGCAAAAGATTTCTTTGGAGAAGTTGGAGGGAGCACTACTTTTGACATTTTTTTGAAAAATTTTGATTGCTAGGATTTCAAAGATTTTACGGAGGTTGCTATCATCGAATAGAAAGCCAAAGCATCGTCATCAGGAGGGGGTGCAATCCCCCTCCCATCGCCATCCACCATGCACAACCAAAGCTAGGGTTTTCCTGAGAAGGTTTCTATGAATGATTAAAATTTGACCATGTTAACTTGAATAAGTGCACCCCAATATAATAAATATATTAGTATTGGGTAAGTAAAAAATTATAAATATTATTTTTTTAATTTCAAATTTAATATTTTATTAAATAAATATTTTTGTTTTCTATTTAAAAAAATCTTATTACATATATCATATTTCCCGAAAACTCTCTTGTTTTTCTTATAAATTTTGATTTATAGACATTCAAACACATACTAGACTATTTCATACAAAATTCTACACATTAAAAAACTAAATGTAATATCTCACTATTTTAATATCCTCAAATCAAAATATACTTAACTTTATAGTTTTCTTAACTTTGATAGATTATATATATCTTTCGAGGAAGTTTATTCATATCTTGGAATTGATATTCATCACAAAATTAATTGGAACTATAACATTAATAAAAAGATAAATGAAGGATGGAAATCTTATTATGGGCTTGAAAACTATTGTAAATTAGCAAACCTTTAACTATGTGATAGGAAAAATATTTCTTTGAGACTCTTGTCACTCTTGAACTATATTACATGGATGTGAATTTTGGGAATGTAATATCTCTCGAGAATTTTGGAGAAACCAAAAGATGACCTATAATCTCAAAATTAAAGGCAAAACACCCTATCATATCCTTCTCATAGAAGTCAGCCTTTGCCCCATTGATAGCACAACTACGATTAGGTACTTAATGTACAAGAACAAGATAAACAACATGGATGATAAGAGGCTCCCCAAATTGATTACAAATTGCAATTTGTAACAAAAGAATGATAGGCAACTTTATATTGATTAATTGAAAAGATTGACATAAACTGTAAATTATGCCATGTACATAAACTGTAGTATGCAAATTGTAACAAAATATTTACAACTCGGAAACTGAAAGTAAGCACTGTAAATTCTTCCATCTACATAAACTGTAGTATGTAAATTGTAACAAAATAATGGTGTGCAATCTCTAAAAGTTGATCCCCCATTCTAGAATCAAAATTAAAACTCGGTCGTTTTAAAGGAACATACACTATATGTAAATAGAATCCACATGATGCTAATCAATGCCTTCTGGTTTCCCTTGAGGGGAACAACGCTGCCTAGATCCATGAGGCTTCTATGAATGCAACATAAATCCTCCTTTTTGAAAACTCCACCAAAATCTTTAACGACGGTCATGCATTTCTTGCCGTCACGTTCATGGATGTCAACACCAACATAAGCGTTCATCCTTTCTCTCCCATTTTCAACTCTAGTGTCCATTCTGGGATTGGAAATGGGAAACTGTCTCCATGGATTTCATCACTGGATTACCAACATCGACCAAACAAAACGATGTCATTATAGTAGTGGTGGATAAATTGAGCAAGTCTACTCATTTCATCCCTATCAAATCAACTTGCAAAGCAATCGATATTGCCCAGGTATTCATGAAGGAGATATTCAGACTGCATGGTACGCCGAAAGAGATCGTGTCTGACAGAGACATGAAATTTACTTCTAACTTTTGGAAATCACTGATGACTAATTTAGAGACCAAATTGTTGTTTAGCACCGCCTATCACCCTCAAACTGATGGACAGACAAAAAGAGTGAACCAAATACTTGAAGACATGCTAAGAATGCATGTAATGCATCAACCCGAGAAGTGGGAAGACTACTTGCCACTGGTAGAATTCACCTACAACAACGACTACCAAGCATCCTTAAAGATGAGTCCCTTTGAAGTCCTCTATGGTAGACCATGTAACACTCCAGTCAGTTGTAGTAATCCCATAAACAGGATTTATTTTGGACCCGACATGTTGAAGGAAATGGAACAGCAAGTGACTCAGATAAAACAAAGCCTGAAGGTTGCTCAGAACCGACAGAAAAGTTATGTTGACCAAAAGAGAACTCCAAGAGAGTTCAAAATGAGAGACCATGTATATCTCGGAGTTAGGCCCAGGAAGAGTTCTCTAAAAATGGGAGCTTATGCCAAGTTGGCACCTTGGTATTGTGGATCCTTTGAGGTTCTATATAGAGTGGGACCTATAGCCTATAGGCTAGCACTTCCTCCCACAGTCAAAGCACATAATGTTTTCCATGTTTCATTATTGAAGAAATATGTACATGATGCTAACCATATAATTGACTGGTCTGTGATTTAGGTGGAACCGGAGGGAGAATTTCTACCAAAACCTCAATGCATACTGGATAGAAAGGAAACACTGCTCCGGAACCAAACCGTTGCACAAGCCAAGATGCAATGGAAACATTTTGGCCCAAATGAGGCTACATGGGAAATGGAGGATGCCATGAAACGAGCATATCCGATTTTGTTTACATCTGTACATGCATGTCAAGTTGATAGATATAACATCGAGGATGATGTTCCTTTAAGGGGGAGGGAATTGTAACACCCTGTTTCCCCCAGTCTATAAAAATAACTATACTAGCCAAGTATTGTGGCAAACTCAGAAATGTGAATGTGTGATGTGAATGGACCTTGTGAAAAAGGTCGATGAATGTAAATAATATTATGAATATATATATATATATATATTGCAGGACTGCTGAGAGGGAATGTGCTGAAAAAGAGACCACGGTGGCTGAAAAAAGGTGGTGGAAGGCACCTGGAATGGTGGCGTTAACTTCCACCGAAACCAATACCGTATTTGGACTTCACTGGCCCAGAGAACCAAGAGCGGCTCGCTGGCCCCGAATTAAATGACTCGCCAGGTTGGTAGGTAAATGGCTCCTCATGAGTAATGAGGGATGGGGGTGAACCACCCATCCGTAGAGTCCTCAGACCTGACCACCGCGAGGAAGATCGTGCCACACGCAACCTCATCGAAAGGAGAAAAGGTAGGAAGAGTGTGCGATCAAGGGGCAGACGCGAGGGAAAGAGAAAAAGGAAAAACCCTGGAAAAATACAGAGTGAGTGCTAGCAAAGAAGAAGGAGAGTAACCTTCATTCTCAGTCACTGGCAAACAGAGACTCAGTCTCGCAGCATCGTGGTCTCAGCTCGGGGGTGGCTAGTGGTAAATCCATTTGGAGTCGTTGAGCCTACGGTTGGGTGGAAACGAGCACCCCTCTCAGCAGTTGCAATCACATCTGGTGTTATTTCTGATAAGTGTTTTACATCTTGCATCTTGAAATGTATATTCTGACATTTATGATCATAGTCTGTGCAATTATAAATGGTTTCAGTATAAGATTGTCTGTGTGGTGTTTTGACCAAAAATGGTGGTTGCATGCTTATAATGGAAAGACTACGTATGACTTATGTTTTATAAATCGCTATATATATATATATATATATATGTATACCGATATAATTCAGACTTCAAGTCTGTTCTCGGGAAATCTATACCCTTATTCATCTCAGGTGATACCCTAGATAGATCTCCCCATAGAGACACCTTTCTTGGAAAGCTTACTAAGAACTTGAAAAAGGATTTGACGGTGCAAGTCTTAGTAATCTTGCACGAGGAAGAATGATCCTCTTAAAAATCCTGATATTTCGACATTTCGACACCGAGGGTATCCAAGTGAGAGCCCTCTCTTACTCGCAAGTCCCAAAACCCCGATTTACGAAATCACAAAATGGAAGCAGGTGGATAAGTGTCGATTGACAGACGAGATCCTATCGGAAGATCTGAGGTCAGTTACGACCATTAGATTGGAGGAAGAAACGAGGGCGTTAAATGCCTCAACCCTTTTCTTTTATCTTCGTGAGTAGCGAAGAAATAGGGACCATAGATCCCTAAGGTCCATGGGAGTATTTGGACTGTCCTTTTTAAAAAGGGACATGTGGCTGCCGATTGGAATTTCAGTGTTTCGGCACCCGGGAAACCAAAGGGAAAGAACCCTTGTCTTCGCAAGTCATGAAATCCCAGTACCCGAAACCCCGATGCGCTCTGTGGTAGAAAGGAAGAGATCTGGACCGTTGGTTTTCCACGTCCAGGGAGCAGCAGGAGAGTGCACAGTGTGGGATAGATATGAACTGTCAGATCTTAGTAAGAAAACCCGACAACTGTTGGATCTGTCAGGAGATGCATGAGGGTTAAGCCTTCATGAACATAGGCGAAAGTCCCGAAAAAAGAGTTGGTATCGGGATTTCGGACTTCGGGACTTTGGAGGTCTTGAGGACAAGAGATCGGGACATGCCATGGTGGAAGTCCCGAAATAGATCTAGACCGTTCGATTAAGGGAGGACACGTGTCGCGAGATCACCCATTTCGGGGATTCAGACATCGGGAAACAAAAGAGGAAGGTGAGCATTTTGACTTCGCACCTGGCGAAGTCCCGAAACGATATGGACCGTCCATCTGTGGAGGACATGTGGCAGAGATTGAGAGTCCATCGATATTTCAGATACCGAGGATTTGAATTGACAAAGTATTTGTGTCACTGAGGGTCGCAAGTTGTTAAATCGTGAAACGACGAGGACCGTCCGCATGAGGGAGGACATGTGGCAGCAATCCAGGATTTCGGGGAAAATCCCAAAAGGAAGAGTCCATCGGGAAATCGAAAATTGAGAATTTGGGAGTCTCGTTGACAAGAGGTCCGGCTCTCATATTGATAAATCCCGAAAGAAATAGGACGAAGTTCTTATGAGGAGTGGTCACCTGGATCAGGGCATAGCTAGGAGGGCTAATGTGACAAAGGCCATTTCGGGAAATCGAAAATCAGGAATTCGGGAGTCCTGTTGATAAGAGGTCGGGCTCTTGTATTGATAAATCCTGAAAGAAATGGGATGGAGGTCTTATGAGGAGTGGTCACCTTGATCAGGGCATAGCCAGGAGGGATAATGTGACAAAGGCCATTCCGGGAAATCAAAAATCAGGAATTCAGGAGTCCCGTTGATAAGAGGTCGGGCTCTCGTATTGATAAATCCCAAAATAAATAGGACAGAGGTCTTATGAGGAGTGGTCACCTGGATCAGAGCATAGCCAGGAGGGCTAATGTGACAAAGGCCATTTCAGGAAATCGGAAATCGGGAATTCGGGAGTCCCGTTGACAAGAGGTCGGGCTCTCGTATTGATAAGTCCCTAAGGGAATAAGACTGTGGTCTTATGAGAAGTGGTCATATGGGTCAAGGCATAGCCCAGGGGGCTAATTGTTGATCGAAGCCTTTTCAGCATTTCGGCATTTCGGGGTTTACAGAGTCGAAAGACTCGACTCGCTTATATCGCTGAAGTTGCGAAATACGAAAAGGTGCCTAGTTGTTTGGTCGGTGGTCATAACCGATGATCACATGGAAGTGGAAAAGGGAAGAGCTAGCCTGCGCTAAGCCCCTGTAGGACTTCAGGGATTCTGTCCCTCGAGAAAGGGAGAAAAATTTATTATGCCGTAGTGGGTGTGTTACAACTGTTGAACCAAGTGATTCTAGTAATTTTCATTATTCTTCTTTGACAACTCAAGTAGTTGTCTCTCATTTTCCTATTACACCATCTGTTGGAGCTTCTAGAAGTTTAAATTTTGGGAGTTTTTCTACTAGTTTCCCCTCTCCCAGTCTTGGTTTTGAAGGCTTTGATATTTATGTTTCCCCAGGAGTTGTACCCTGGTCTCAACCTAGAACCCACTCCGCGCTTCACAACTCCTCCTCCTGTTAAAGTTGTTTCTTTTATAGAGAGAGAAACCTCTATTCCCTCAAGCCCTATAGCTTTTTCCTTAGATCCTCTGTTGTTTCCCTTTCCTCCCAGAGGCTCAGTTCCAGCCTCCCCTATTCAAGCCACATCTCCTCCTAGTTCTCCTCCAACTATCATCCCTATGGCAGGTGCTAATCTCCCTAGGAACAAAATGGATTCCATAGTGGTTGCAAGAAATGCCCCCTTAATCTTACCTCAACCAATGAATTCTCTCCCTGCTGGAGATTACCTGAAATACATGCCCAAATTCACTGGAGAAGAAGACATAACTATTGTAGCACACCTTTCCCCCTTATATAGTTATGCAGACAATCTAAATATTGAAAATGAGGATGTGTGGATGCGAGTCTTTGTCCAAAGCCTTGATGGTGAGGGTAGGAAATGGTTTAGGGGATTGACCCTTGGATCCATTGCTGGGATTGAGGCTTTAGATGATGTTTTCTTGAGATAGTCAGGGGATAAAAAGGAATTTATGTATTATATCACAAATTTTGGGTCCCTAAAGAGAAAAGACGAAGAATTTGTCTCTGACTTCTCGAAAAGATTCAACAAAATGTATAACAAGATTCCTACTAAAATAAAGCCTACAGAAGCCTCTTCTAGAATTATGTATGCTAGCGATTTCGACCCTGATTTCTGCCTCTTGTTAAGAGAGAGAAGAGCTACTTCCTTGGATCATATGCAAGATGCATCCCTGGAAGTAGAGTCTAACATATTGGAAGTTGACAGACTTATAAATAAAGCTTATAGAGATAGATGAAGGGGGAGATATGAAGCTTCAACCTCTGGTTCCTCTGCATCCCACCCTTAGGTAGATGAATTGACCAAGTTGGTAAAATATCTTTCTACAGATATGGAGAAGATGAAATTTGAAGGGAAGCAAGGTTATAAGAGTGCCCAAAATGATGATAACAGAGGTAACTTCAGAATACCAAATAATACCCCTCAGATACTTCCAAGAGAGCATCGAAACAGAGATAGGGATGATCAACAAATCAAAACCCCTCTCCAAAATAACCTCGTTGTTGATGAAGAAGGAGAGGAATAAGAGCTTGATCTTGAAATCCATTTTCTTGGAGACACCTCCCCATTTCCTCATTTGACCCAATCTGCATACGAGGAGTCCCTTATGGACATCCAAATAAATGAGCTGAGTAAAGGGGAGAAGGCCAATAGTAGTCCCAATAAGTATAACCTTAGGTCTAAGAAGAAAGAAGGGAAGTCTAACTTCCCTGATCATCTTTCCAAAATAGAGAATTATGCTAAAGACGCAACAAATAGGAGCAAGGAAAATAAAATACAGAACCCCTCACCAATAGCCAAAGGTCTTGTCCCGGAGGTGAGAGAAATTCTGAAGCCCCCCTCCTATTTTAACTTTGAGCATGAAATTCGAAATATTAGGATCCTTGTACCCCTTTTAGAGGTGGTCAAGAATGAAGATTTTAAGAGGTCCCTCTCTAAACTATTGCAGTTTGAGCCATCATGTCATTCCACAGACTCAGTAAATATTCAAGATGAAAATCCAGTAGTCATCTTAGGTCCTTTGATAGAATATAGAGATGATTCATCCCATCCCTTCTATACATCTCTAAACATACATGACAACATGTTGCATAATTGTTTGATGGCCTATGGGTCATCTCACAATATCATGCCCAAAACTGTCATGGATGAAATTGGATTAGAAATCACAAAAACTTATCATGACTTGTATTCTTTTGATTCAAGGAAAGTGCAGTGTCTTGGGGTCATCAAAGATCTGGTTGTGACCTTGTTTCAGTTGCCCATGAAAAGTGTGGTCATGGATATCGTGGTAGTTAATGTTCCCCCCAAGTTTGGCATGCTCTTGTAAATATCTTTGATAAAAAGACTTGGGGAAACATTGCAAATGGACCTCACATATGCTACTATTCATGTGTTTGGGGGGGGGGGCATATAATACTATACAAAGAAGCTCAATTGGCCTATATTATTAGTGATGAAGTAGACCCCACCAACCATCCTATCTTTTCCCTCGATACTGATTTGGGATCCATATTATTGTAGCTCATTGATGCCCCTGAACCCCCTCTTGAAATCAGAAAGCAGTCCCTTACTCTCCGTGAAGATTCTCCTCTAATTACCTCATTTGGAAAACGTTCTTTGATTGAGACTCTTCTAGAGAAGGTGTTGGTGCTGGAGTGGTCTTGGTTTCACTTGTTCAAGAAATTATATCTCTGTCCTACAAGTTATATTTTGAAGCTACCAATAATGTGGAAGAATATGAAGCTCTGGTTTTGGGTTTGAGGGTTGCAAAGGACATGGGAATTGAAGAGATATAAGTTTTTGGGGACATTGAGTTAATTATCCATTAGATCAGAAATATTTATCAAGCCAAGAACCCTCGACTTAGAAGTTATAGAAATGAAGTTTGGGATCTAGTTGACAATTTTTTTCTTGGCTTTCACATTTCATTTGTTCCAAGAGAAGATAATGCCATGGCCGATTATATGGTTGTTTCAACAAGTAATTTCAGAGTACCTCTGCCACCTAAACTCAGGTATGATGTAGAAGTGAAATATAGACCATCTATACCAGACAATGTCAAGCATTGGAAAGTGTTTGAGGATGATCTTGAAATCAAAATATTCTTGGAGACTGTTGATGAGTTTTCTTCATTACACATTGATCAAGATCCTGATTCTGAAATAGATCCTCATGCTAATGTTTTTCTAAGAAAAATTGCTAAACATCATATTGTCCAGTTGCCCAGTAATCATATCCCAAAGGGACTAGTTCCTTTGGAAAGACTATTTGACAGAAATGATGTGGCAGTAAAGGGTAAAGTTTCAAATGCGGATGTTGATGTAGCTGAGTGCAATATTGGTACAGAGAAGGATCCAAAATTTTTCAAGTTGTCAACCAGTCTATCAAGGGAACAAAGGGCTGAGTATGCTGAGCTATTAAGAGAATTCATTGACGTGTTTTCCTGGAACTATGAAGACCTCAAAACATATGACACAAGTGTCATTGAGCATAAGATCCCATTGAAAGAGGAGGCCAAACCATTTAGGTATAAATTAAGACAAATAAATCCTATGTTGCTGCCTATTATGGAAAGAGAGGTAAAGAAGTTGATGGATGCCCAAATCATTGTCCCTTTGAGATATTCTAAATGGGTGGCCAAACTGGTCCCAGTAAGAAAGAAGAATGGAGAAATCAGACTTTGTTTCGATTTCAGAAACCTAAATAGAATCTCTAAGAAGGACAATTACCCTTTGCCAAAGATGGAGCACATATTGCAGAGGGTGACAGGTGCATCCATAATGTCCATGATTGATGGATTTTCTAGCTATAATCAGATCCCGGTCATGCTTGAATACAGAGAAAAGAAAACCTTCACGACTCCTTGGGGTACATTCATGTATGCTAAGATTCCCTTTGGATTTATGAACACAGGGGAAACCTTTCAGCGAGCTATCGACATCGCCTTCATTGGAGAGAAGGATAAATTTTTAGTCGTCTACCTAGATGACATCACAATATTTTCTAGGTTTGATAAGAAACATTGTCAGCATTTGAGGAAGGTATTCTTGAAATGAAGAAAATTTGGTCTCTCCCCGAATCCCAAAAAGTCTATATTTACCATGAAGGAGGGAAAATTGTTGGGGCACATAGTATCATCTGAGGGAGTCATAATTGATTCAAGAAGAGTGGAAGATATTCAAACCTTTCCACTTCCTCGATCCAAGAATGAAGTCCAATCTTTCTTGGGAAAAAATAATTTTTTGAGAAGGTTTGTTTCAAATTTTGTTGAATTGGTGAAGCATATCACAACCATGCTCATGAAGGGGAATGAAGTAAAATGGACTGTTGAGTCCAGAGATTCCTTCAATCAAATCAAGAAGGCATTGACTGAGGCACCTGTGCTAATCAGTCCTGATTATTCCAAGGATTTTCTTATTTTTTCATTTTCTTCATTTGACATAGTGGCAGTTGTTTTATTGCAGAAAAATGTTGAAGGGCCGGAGCAGCCTATTTCCTTTTTTAGCATAGTATTAAGAGATGAAGATATAAAGTATGACATCATGGAGAATCAAGCCTACGCTTTGGTGAAATCCCTCAAGGATTTCATAATCTATGTACTTCATTCAAAAGTTACTTCATTTGTTCCTTCAACTTCTGTGAAGGACATTCTCATTCAGCCTAGCATAGATGGAAAGAGTAAGTGGATTTCCCGAATCCTTGAATTCGATTTGGAAATAAAACCCACCAAACTAGTTAAAGGCCAAGGTTTAGCCAAGATATTGGCCGAATCTAATTGAAAATATTTGGGAATTAACTTCATCAGTACCTTCTCATGAAATCAACAAGATGAGTTGTATTATACAGGCCCACAAGTCATCCCTCCATTGGCAGAATGCACCTGGTACAAAGACATCATATTTTTTCTGCAGGAGTTGCGACCTCAAGATGGTATGGGAAAAAGCAAGGCAATATCTCTTAATATCAAAGCAATTAAATATTGCCTTATTGATCAGGTTTTGTATTAGGAAGACCCCTTAGGAGTGCTTCTCAGATGTTTAGACCCACAAGAGGCTCAAAATATTATGTTTGATTTTCATGACAGCTTATGTGGGGGACATCATTTCTGGAGGACTACAGCCTATAAAATTCTAAGGGATGGGTATTTCTAGCCTAATCTATTCACTGATGTTTGTGCAAGGATTAGGGCTTGTGTTAAATGTCAAAAATTCACTGGGAAGCAACAACTCAAGTCATTTCCATTGAAGCCTGTGGTAGCTTCAGAACCCTTTCAGCAGTGGGGTCTGGATTTTATTTGGGAATTTCATCCTACTTCAAGCAGTTAGCATAGGTGGATCTTGGCTTCCACTGATTACTTTACGAAGTGGATAGAAGTTATCCCCACAAGGAGTGATTCTCACAAGGTAGTCATTGGTTTTCTTGAAGACATTATGGCAATATTCGATTGTCTAAAATGAATCATCATTGATAATGTTACATCTTTCAAGGCTGAACCATTGATCAAGTTTTGTGAGCAGTTCAAAATTGCATTGATTCACTCTACCCCCTACTACCCCCAAGGAAATGGACTGGTAGAGTCCTCAAACAAAATCCTTATAAAAATTATCAAAATACTGCTAGAGGACAACAAGAAAGCATGGGATTCAAAGCTCAAATTTGCTATGTGGGTTGATAAAGTGACAACAAAGAGATCTCTTGGTGTCTCTCCTTTTCAGCTTGTGTATGGAGTTGAGGCCATCGTTCCTTCATAGCTTGTTAGTGGAAAAATTCTTCCAAGACTACCAAGGGGAGCCTGATGATATGATCAGGAGAATGCAACAGCTAGTAGAAATGCAACAGACTAGAGAGAAGATACTGGACAAAGCACATAAACATCATTAGAAGATCAAGCAAGGTTTTGACAGGAAGGTAAGAAAAGAGAATTTCCAACTGGGAGACCTAGTACTCAAATGGGATGCACCCAAGCAAGACAGGGGCAAGCATGGTAAATTTGAATCCCTATGGATCGGACCCTTCAAAGTTTCTGAGGTATTTCCAAATAATAACTACAGGTTGAAGAATTTGGAGAGTGAGGAATTTTTTGGTGGCCCTATTAATGGGAATTTTTCAAAGAAGATTTTTTTTTAGCCATGAATGGCTTTCCATGTCATTGTAAATATCATTTTTTTTTCCGTTTAGTGGTTGAATCCACAACCCAACTAAGGCACTGAATCTTCTGAAGTTATCAGAGCCTCACGGGGAGGTCTCTATCCCCCATGGATCCTAATGTTAGCACATATTATTGCTAAATGGGTGTATTTCCCTTATGAAAAGGCACCTTGGTAAAAAATGCAGGAAAAGGGGGATAAAAAACCCATCTTTTACTTTTATCCTAATTTTAGTGTCCGGGCGTGTTGTGCTAAGGGGCGCGTAGATCTGGGCAGCTAAGATCTACGCGCTCAACCCAAGTTGGCCCCCCCTAAGCATTCTTCCTTTAACGAGGGGGGGGGGGGGG
>ML828199.1:72565-85728 GCA_009831015.1 Picea engelmannii | reverse complement strand
CACTTACCATCTACCCCCCCTCCAAGCAAACCCCTTACTGCCCCCACTTACCTCCTGCTCTTCTTCCAACACTTATCCTCCACTCACTCATCTCTCCAACTATCACATCTCCCCTTTATTGTGCCACATATCATCTCCTTCCATGTGTCTCCCACTCCATGTCGCCTCCACCTGTGTTGTTTTTTTCCCCACTACACCTACCACAACAACCTCCCCTTTGCCTCCACGTCATCTTCCCATGGCACATCACCTCCATCCCATCAAACATCAACGCCTGTATTCTGATGCCCACGCTTTCACAGTCACCTCTCCGCTATCGCGTCCTTCCACCTGGCCGTCAAGCACTTGATGTAGTATGTTGATCCTGCACCAAGAACCTTGCCAAGAAGCAATCATATCTCCCCCACTCACTTTCCCAACCAACCGATGAATTTTTTGCATGGCGATTTATGATCATCCATCTATGGGTTATGCGGTACTTGGTAACTCAACTTTTGGAATTTTATTATTTTATTTCTACATGCCCCTTGATATCATTCTTCTTCATTGATACCTTCTATATTTAAAATAAAGAAGGGACGAACGCTAAAATGTTTTGCATGGCGATTTATATTCATCCATCTATAGGTTATGCGGTACTTGGTAACTGAACTTTTGGAATTTTATTATTTTATTTTTGCATGCCCGTTGATATCGTGGTTGATTTCTTCATTGATACCTTCTATATTTTTGCATGCCTGTTGATATCGTGCTTCTTCATTGATACGTTCTATATTTACAATAAAGTAGGGATGAACACTTATATTGTTGTTGAAGGATCCACATGCTAAAGATGTCTTCCTTTTGTTATTAATAACCCTTTCCTTTTGTTATTAATAACCTTTCCTAAAACATTTAAAAACAGGTAACTCATCGTGCATTACAATAAGACTAGAGATTTTCCTCTAGTATTGTAGACGCATTTGCATCTAGTATTGCATCCTGTATTTTGTACGCCTTTTTGCATCTAGTATTACAACGATTGTGAGAAAGAAAGATTTGCAAAATAGTGATTGTGAATGCAAGAAAGAAAGAAAGATTTGCAGAAATTTCGAGTTGGGTGAGATGCAACGTGGCCATTTAGATTTCTTGTTATTCCTCTTATTGTTGCCTTCAATATGTGAGTGCTTGAGCTATGTAGAACCCATGGAGGAGTCGTTGAAGGACACAAGAGTTGAAAATGGGAGAGAAAGGATGAACGTGACGGTCAGAAATGCGTGACCGCCGTTAAAGAATTTGGCGGAGTTTTCAGAAAGGAGGATTTATGTTGCATTCATAGAAGCCTCGTGGATCTAGGAAGCGTCGTTCCCCTCAAGGGAAACCAGAAGGCATTGATTAGCATCATGTGGATTCTATTTACATATAGTGTATGTTCCTTTAAAAAGACCTAGTTTCAATTTTGATTCTAGAACGGGGGATCAACTTTCAGAGATTGCACATCATTATTTTGTTACAATTTAAATACTACAGTTTATGTAGATGGAAGAATTTATAATGCTTACTTTCAGTTTCTGAGTTGTAAATATTTTGTTACAATTTTCATACTACAGTTTATGTAGATGGAATAATTTACAGTTTATGTCAATCTTTTCAATTAATCAATGGACCCCAGTTTTCAATCCAAAATAATTTACAGTTTAAGAAACATTTATCTAAACGAATGGACCCCAGTTTTCAATCCAAAAAATGGCATACCCTATGTTGTATCGGTCTAGGTTCGATTACCACATCTCCCTTTTCGTTGCTGGAATGATGGAGCCCTAAGAATCATAGGTAACTCCATTGGTCGCTACATAGACAAGGAATAACCTTAGGAGAACCTATTTTCTTGCACTTTAATGTGTGTTGAGGTGGATTTAGAGAAAGGAATACCAGAGCTTGTTCTAATAACCCTAGATAATTGGCAGCACATTCAATAACAGGACTATGAGAAGTTTCCCTTCAAGTGTAAGCTTTGACATGAATATGGTCATTTCGCAAGAAATGGTAAAAGTGAGGAAGTGGATCCTTCTAGCAATGGGCATGAGGAACAATGGGCACATTCAATAACAGGACTATGAGAAGTTTCCCTTCAAGTGTAAGCTTTGACATGAATATGGTCATTTCCCAAGAAATGGTAAAAGTGAGGAAGTGGATCCTTCTAGCAATGGGCATGAGGAACAATGGAAAATTGTCTCAAGAAAAATGGGCACCTCGGGAAACAAAAATAAACTGTCATCTACGTGTCCATCAACTAGAGGTGCAGGCCCTTCAACCGCCTCACAAAAATCGCCTTCAAAAAATATAGGAAGCTCACGCAGGAAGGAAATAATACCTTTGACCAATAGATATCAATCCTTGTCTCAAAATGAAGATGTCATAGAGGAAGAAATTTTGTTTCCTACCAGTGATAAGGTGCCAACGGGCGAGCAACCTTCAAATATGATTTCGAATGTCATGCTCTCATAGCAACATGAAGAATCTGTGGAACTCTCTGAGAACACCCTGGCGAATCCTCTCGACCCACAACCTAAGCACCTGGACTCCTTCAAAGACACGATTTTTTCCTTTGTTGATGCTAAATACAATTCATAACCATAAATTTTGGGAGATGAAGGCCAAGATGAACGTTCCTCTGAAGAAACTATACCAATAAAATATGGGAGGCGTCACTGTAAGGTTCTCCGGGAAGAATAGGTGAAAAAATACATTATTTTGGGATGACAAAAAACCCTTACAAATATGATGGGAGGCGGATCCAGAAGTATCAAAAATCATTATGGAAATGTGATGAAGAGAGGAGGTTCCCAATCAAACCCTCTGAAATAATGATCGTTGTATCCTGGAATTGTAGGGGATTAGGCATCCCCCAAAACCCTAGTTGTCAAAGATCTTGTAAAGATAGAAAAGCCAAATATTCCCCTCATCTAGGAGACCAAAATGTTAGAATAGGAAGTATCAAAGATAGGAAGAATAATTTTATACACTAGCAAAATTATACTTGTAGATGCTCGAGGTAGCAAAATTATACTTGTAGATGCTCGAGGTGCCTCTAGAGGGTTGTGTAGTCTTTGGAGTGAGCATGAGGTAATATTAGATCACATTAAAAATTGCCATTGGATTTTACCTAATTTTTTTAATTTGTTGAGAAACACTTTGTGCACTGTTATAAATGTCTACATGCCCTTAAACCCTAGTGAAAAGATAAAATGTTGGAGGTCGCTGGAAAACTTGAAAAACACATGAATCATTGAGAAATGTATCCTCGTTGGTGACCTAAATATTATAATATACAGCTATGAAAAGAGGGGAGGTATTTTTGGGTGAGACCCCTTCTGGTCCAACCTTGAGGAGCTCATTGCAGATTGGGACCTTTTGGACATTCCTCCCCTCCATGGATCTTTTACTTGGTCTAACATGCGGGCAGGGATAGGTCATATCACTGCAAGGTTATATCATTTCATTGTTGACAACAGTTACATCCACTGAAATTCCTCCATCAAGTATTACATTCTCCCTTCCCTCATCTCTGACCATAAGCCAATCACTCTTCATATTCAACCCTTACCAAGCTTTGGCCCTCTTCCTTTTTTTTTAACCCTTTATGGATCCAAAATCAAAAGATCGTGGACCTGATTGTGGCTACCTAGAATACTTGGGTTGTAGGAACATATGTCTATATTTGGGAGAAAAATATCTCCATGATCAAACTCGCACTAAGACAATGGGAAAAATTCTCCTTCATCCCCCTTGCCACTGAAATGGTGAAAATAAAAAACAAAATTGAAGAGCTACAAATGAACCTTGAGTACAGTGAAATCACTACCCAAAATCAGAAATAATAATTTACCCTTCAATGCAGTTATCAAAATGTCTTGAGAAGGGAAGAGGACTATGGCGCCTCAAATAAGAATAAAGATGTATCTCTTTTTGTTTTGTGAAGAATCTTTTTATTGTTTTTTTTTCGTTTTATTTGTATGTGAATCACTATACATTGGAAAATTTTATTAAATGTTGTCATTTTTTTACTTCAAATGTATAAAAATATGAAAGAAAATGGTTTTTTTTTATAAACCTTAGACTTTTTTTGTTCAATTATGTCCATAAAAATGCTTTATTTGACATGTTATTTTAAGGAATATGTACCAAAATGTATAGGCTTTTATGATATATGGCTATAAAATGTGTATTGTTTTTTTATAAATATTCAAAAGTAGTGTTATTTAACTACAATTTTTTTCAATTTATTGAAGTAAATCATAAATTAATTAAGGAGACAATAAATAAATTAATTAAGGAGACAAAATTCTATCAAAAATTGTAACTTCGAAAAAGTAAATCATATAAAACATTTTTAAGATTGAAACAAGCATGAAAAAAGACTAAAAATGGAGTTGAATAAAAACAACATTTTTAAGATTGAAATAAGCATGAAAAAAGACTAAAAACGGAGTTGAGTAAACACAATATATATAGATAGATAGATAGAAAAAAATGAAAATAGATGAAAAATCAACATTTTAAAAAATAATGTGGAAACATTGTGGGTCAAAAAATTTAAAATATCAAAAATCACCTAAAAACGGAGAGGGGGTGCTACCGGTAGCACTATTTTTAAAAACGAAGTAAAAAATTGGACCCCCCAAAAAATGAGAACTCTAGAGAGTTCTCGTTAAGTTGGTAACTATGTTCCTAGTTATTGGTTGATGTGACTTGAAATCTATTTCATTTCATATGGGTTGAAAAATACTAAAAAAATATGTTTCTTTCAACTAAATATGAAAGGATATTCATTGTTGTGGTGGGAAAGTTTGTGACAAGATGTATTTCTTACAAAGAAGAAGCAAGTTGCAGATTGGGAGAAATTTAAGACACTTGTTTAGAACCGATTCTATCCCATGGGGTATGAAGGGGAATATAAATTCAAGTAGCATCATCTTAGACAAAGACATGGATAAGGAGTTCAAGAATATACAACTAATTTTAGAAGGAAGTTTTGTTGGAGGAGTGTTATATTTTTGGGAAGTAGATTATGCACCATGCATGAGGTGTTAGTTGTTGTCGGTATATTGTGCACCTTGCATGAGGTGTTAGTTGTGCTGGAAACAATAAACTTGGGCATTAACCCATAGGGTTCAAGGTAGTGCCTCAAATTTTTTTCGGTGTCTCGTTTGGTTCATTTTTGGCTCGATTTGTGATTTTTGAGCCAGTGATTTTCAGTGCATTGTAATTTAATCCTTGTAAATGGATTAGGGCTTAATATGAGACATGATACCTAAAATGATGTATTGTGAATAGTCAATTTAATACAAGGAGAATATAGAGGTGGAGTGCTAGGTTAGATTAGTTTTCATGGCTAAGGATTTCCTATGTACCATGTGTGCATTCCATTATTTACTTTCTATTTTTCTTAAGTAATTATATGCAATAATTCACTTGGAATGGTTCAAACTTACAAGTGCATCTCATTGAGTATCGACCAATCTTACAAGAAGGAGGCAACAAAGTACTCTGGTAAGCTATTTAGCTCCATAAAAAATAGGTAATCTTTTTTAGTTAGAGACCCTTGATGAGGCATGCAAAAAGGACTTGTATATTGAAGGAAATCAAAATAAGAATTAAACTGATGGAAAATGATCTTCAAGAACATGAGGGAATGGATACATATGAAGAGAAAGGGAAGCAAAAGGGAGAGAATAAATTTTGCATTTCCACATAGAAAAAGGAATTGTACTATGAACAATGTAAGAATCATGGTCATGAAAAGGACCACTATTGGACTTTACATCATAAGATTATTCCTAGGACATGGACTAGAACGAAATTATTGAAAGTTCATAACATATGCTATATTGATATTTGGTTCTTAACATATGGTATCAGAGCTCAAAGTCTTGGGATTTCACTGCTACATCCAAGACACCTTGGAATTTTTGCTATAAAGTTTTTTATACAACATTTCAAAAGGAACGTCTTGGAGTATATTTAGTAGATGGATCAAGGTACGTTGGGTTAAAATTTCAGCTTCTGAGGCCTTATAATTTTAGAGATACATCCTGTGTAAGATAGGGTTCTGGAATCATCCTGAATTGAGTCATTGTGGAATGTTTTCTATAAAAAAAATTCTGTAACGTTTTAGACCCTGATATCCAGAGTCTAGTCACAAAACTAAGTAAGATATATTTGGAAAACAATTGAGATTCTAGGTCATCTTATATTTGTATATACACCATGTGGAAGATAGGGTATATGACTATTCCTATTGACTAGTCTCAAGCAGGTGTTCCAGGTAAAACAATCATAACTTATTCCTAGAGTATCCAAATTAAGTGAGACTGGTTGCATTGGATAATGGACAGTACATAGTATTTTGGGTACGATTTTTAGGATTTTATATCAATTATTTTGTGTGGGGAACACTATACAAGTGATATCTTTGGGAAAGGACAAAAATCAGCAAGTTGTGGGGAAGTTACCGTAAATTCCACTTGGCACATCCAATTTTGATAAGACCTATGGCATTGCAGAGAATAAATATCAGAGAACTACAAAAAATAAATTTTCACACCCATTAGGGCCGAAACTTTGGAGATACAACACAAGAAAGATTGTCTAGCAGAACTACCTCAAAATCAAGGTTCAAAAGTGATATTTGGCCAACATGCCACCCAAAAAGGGAACTTATACACCAAATAAGCCTCCAGAAATTCCTACTTGGACTCTTGATGAAGGTGAAGAAATGTGTAGGGACATAAATAAATTACAAAAGAATACAGTGACAAAAGATGAACTACAAGGGTTGATGGATTCAACTGAAGCTAAATTGGAGGCAATAATGGATACTAAGATGGATGGTTTAAAAAGGGAGATCATGGAAGGATTGCAAATTTTTCTAATAGAGAGGACACCTGAAAGTGAAAATGTATCCCATGGAATTCATGATGAGGACACAAGAAACATGAACCAAGAATGGAGAAACTTCAACTTTGGGTTGAAGACCAACCACGTTCCTAATATCGATATGAGGAAGTTTGATGGCAAGGACCCAATCACATGGATACTTCATATGGAGCAATTCTTTGATCTACATAATGTGCCACATACACAAAAGGTACGAATTTCTTCTTTATATTTCGAACCCAATCAATTTGTATAGTGTCGATGGTTTTGTTCTCGCAAATCACTCGTCACTTGGAAAATTTTCACGGAAGAAATGATAACACACTATGAGGATACAAGGAGCAATATCTTCTTTATCCAATTGATAAATATCAAGAAAAAGGGTTCAATTACAAAGAACATTGAGAACTTCCAAATATTGAATGTAAAGGTAACATATATTCTAGATGAGCACTTGATTGATGTATTCATAGAAACATTAAAAGATAACATTCAACATGAGGTTCACCTTTGGGAACCCAAATCATTGGAGAATGCATTTAGGGTGGCAAGAAATGTTGAAAGTAAAAATATGGCTATGGATACTAGAAGGACCAATCCTAACATCTATAGAGAGAATAATGCTCCTTCTTCGAAACCACCTCAACCTACAAGGTTGACACCTCAACAATTGGAGGAAAGAAAAGAAAAAGGTTTATGCTTTAATTGTGACAACAAGTAGAGTAAGGGACATAAGTGTGGTGAGAAGAAATTATTCTACATAGATTGTGAAGAGGAAGAAGAACAAGAACAAGAACCATCTCAAGATGAAAACGTAGAAGCAATTTCGTTTGAAGAGTTGACCACCATGATATCGTGTAATGCATTGGTTGGAATTAGCACTCCTCAAACCCTCAAGATCAAAGGATATATCAAAAAGAAAAAGGTAATAGTCCTAATTGATTCTAGTAGTACTCATAATTTCATTCACTATAAATTAGCCAAATCTCTCAATTGCTTTGTATATCCAGCGCCATAGTTTCAAGTAATGATTGCAGATGGAGTAAATATCAATTTCTCAGAAAAATGAAATAAGATCAATCTTACTATGGGGGAATATGTAATGAATAGTCCAATGATTTATATACCCATGGGTGGTGTTGATGTTGTACTAGGAATCCAATGGTCACAATCATTAGGAACAGTGGCTTTTAATTTTCAAGAACTTTTCGTGAAATTTTCATAGGAAGGAAAAGAAATTGAGTTAAGAGCTATCACAGGGAAACCCTGTAAGGTGATAAGCTCTAATGGAATGAAAAAATTATTGAAAAAGGGGAATCAAGGTGTTATTGCACAACTATGCTCACTAGATGTTCAAACATATAAGCCATCTATTCCTCTAGATCCCCAAGGGATCATTGATAAGACTTTAAAAGTATTTGAAGATAATCCCAAAGGTCTTCCACCCACTCAAAATCATGATCATGATATTCACCTAATTATTGGGAGTGTTCCTCCTAACATCAGGCCGTACAAATACCGTTATTCCCAGAAGACTGAAATTGAGTGCATGGTTGAAGAAATGTTAGCTGCTAGCATTATTAGACCTAGCCAAAGTTCTTACTCTGCACCGGTGGTAATGGTGTTCAAGAATGATGGTTCATGGCGTATGTTTCCAGATTATAGAGAGCTCAACAAGATCACTATTAAAGATAAATTTACCATTCCCGCCATTGATGAATTGTTAGATGAACTACATGGAGAAATATATTTCATAAAGTTGGATCTCCGTTTAGGGTATCATCACATTATAATGAAGGAAGAAGTTATCCCAAAAACAACATTCAGAACTCATGAAGGCCATTATGAATTTTTGGTCATGCCTTTTGGCCTTACAAATGCACCTTCCACATTCCAAGGGTTGATGAATTCCATTTTCAAGCCCTTCCTTCGAAAAATTGTGTTAGTACTTTTTTACGATATACTAATCTATAGCAATTCTTGGGAGGATCATGTGCGACATGTTGACAAGGTGCTACAACTACTAAAGGAGAAAAAAATATATTCCAAACCATCCAAATTTTTCTTTGGCGTGAAGGAGGTAGAGTATTTGGGTCATATTGTGTCTCATGAAGGTGTCAAGGTAGACCCTAACAAGATTAAGGCCATGATGGACTGGCCAATTCCAAAAACATTGAAGAATCTTAGAGGATTTTTTTTTTATAGGTTACTACTGCAACTTTGTTTGGCACTATGGAAGAATAGAAACAAATTTAACGACACTAAATAAGAAGGATTCATTTTCATGGACTCCAGAGGCAGCTAAAGCTTTTGAACAACTTAAAGAGGTGATGTGCAAAGCTCCTGTCTTGACCACTCCATAATTCACTAAAACCATTATTGTGGAATTCGATGCCTCGAGAAATGGAATTGGTGTTATCCTAATGCAAGAAGGAAGGCCCCTAGATTTTGAAAGTTGACCACTGAAGGGAAAGGACTTACACAAACCCTTTTATGAGAAGGAAATGATGGAAATACTACATGCATTGAAGAAATGTCATCCTTACCTAATAGGTAGGCACTTCAAGGTCAAAACAAATCATGATAGTCTTAAATACTTCTTGGAAGCAAGACTATATTTAGAAGAACAACAAAAATGGGTGACCAATATATTGGGTTATGATCCTGAAATCGTCTATAAAAAAGGGAAGCAAAATGTTGTGATAGATGCACTCTCAAGAAAGGATGAAGATGTTGAGGCCTTTCTCTGTTCTATCTCGATCATCCAAACCAATTAGATAATAGAATCAAGGGATGAATGGAATAATGAATAAAAAGTGTGGACTCTCATTCAAAGGTTGCAGCAAGATTCCAGTGCATCAGATGCATTTACATGGAAAAATGATTCACTGTGGTACAAAGATCACTTATATTTATGTAAGAACTCCCAACTCAAACAAAAGGTACTATTGGAATTGCACACCTCTCCAGTAGGAGGGCACTCAGGATTTTTGAAAACCTACCATAGGGTCAAGAAGGAATTTTTTGGGGATGGACATAAAACTGATGTTGAAAGGTTTGTCGCGGAATGTTTGGTTTGCCAACAAAATAAGGCGGAAACAATTAAAACCCTAGTTCTTTTACAACCATTAGCCATCCCAAGTTAGCGTTAGGAGGAGTTTTCAATGGATTTCATAATAGGGTTACTAAAGTCTGAAGGAAAGTGTGTCATCATGTGATTGTTGATAGAGTCACCAAGTACACACACTTTTGTGCACTCTTGCATCCCTTCAAAGCCAGTACAATTTCTACCACATTCATGGAGACAGTTCAAAAGCTACATGGCAGCCCAAAGATTATTGTAAGCGACAGAGATCCCATCTTCACTGAACATTTTTGGACAAAATTATTTTCTTGTTTGGGTACTCAATTGCCTCATAGCTCATTCTATAATCCTCAATGTGATGTACAAATCGAGATAATGAAAAAAAAATTGGAAGGCTACCTTTTTTCTTTGTCTCTGATAAACAAACAAAATGGTTCAAATGGTTACACTTGGCAGAATGGTGGTATAACACTTTCTTTCATACTACAACAAAAATGACACCATTTATGACACTCTATGGATACCATACTCCTTCCATCACTTCTTCTCTAAAAGAAAAATCTAAGGTTCAAGTAGTGGAAGATCACATTAAGCATCAACAACAAGTTCTCCAATTCTTAAAGGACAACCTGACCATGACACAAAATCGCATGAAACAACAAGAAGATCAACATCGTAGTGAAAGAAGTTTTGAAGTAGGAGATTGGGTTCTTTTAAGACTACAACCATACAAACATATGTCCCTCAAGAAAGACAAGAAGGATAATAAATTATCACTAAAGTACTATGGCCCTTATAAGGTGTTGCAAAAGATTGGTACTATGGCATACAAATTGGAGTTGCCTGCATCTTTACGAGTACACCCAGTTTTCCATGTTTCATGATTAAAGAAGGTTATAGGTAACAAGATCCCGGTTCAAAATGTATTTCCAGAACTTGACGAGGAAGGAAAAATCATATTGGAGCCTGAAGCCATCAATGACACAAGAATTCGTCAGCTGAGGAATAGATCCATTTCAGAGTATCTCATTAAATGAAGGAAACTATCGGYTGAAGATTCCACTTGGGAAGATKATTCTTTTATACAGAAGCATCTAGAGTTACTCAAGTGTTGCATACAACACTTGTCTCAAGGGGAGGGGCATGTTAAGCCCTAAATAGTGGCTCATTACCCCTTAATTGGAAATATTACATTAGTAATGTTATTTTATTTATATAGGCTTGAGTAGATTAGTTGTAATTGTACCTCCTAGTCTCCTACATATACCAAGGAGACATTTTCATTTGGAATCATCTTGTACTTGATCATTTATGTGGTGTATAAGGAGGTTTCCCCCTCGAAGAGGCTTATTATATTAAATTATCTCTTTTTCAAGGCGTTGAGTACTTATTCTGATTTTTTTCCATGCTATATTGATATTTGGTTCTTAACAAAGAGAAAGACATTCAATGACATGAGCATGTGAACCCTTCAAAGACAAGTAATATCCCTATATTTGTATATGTTCTCCTTTCCTTATGAGAGGAGCATCGGGTAGCCATATATATTCTTGTGGATTCAATTATCATGTCTTGTTCCCTTAGATAACTCATAGATCATGCATGAATGATAAGAAAGAATTAATCTAATAATTGTGGTAGACAATATTTGTAGGATCAACAAGGCACAACTCAAAATGTTAAGAAATTTGTGTGTGCCTTTTTTCTTTCCTTACCCACTTAGCCACTAGACTTATCCTCAGTAGAAAAAAAGGAGAGAGTGCCCTTTTCTTTAGAGAAAGAGTATAGAAACAAGTGCCCTTTAACAACAATGTTTAGCATTAGCACCACTCTTTAGCAACAAAGGGGTAGAGCATGAACAATGCGACATAAGTGAGGGTAGAGTAGGGGAAACAACTAGATCTACATATCTACTTAGTGAATAAGGAAGGGGACTTTTTCCAACAACTTCCAACCAAACCCAATAAGTAAAACAAAGAAATAAAAACTAGTAGCAGGACAAATTCTAAGACTAGGCATGTCATAGATATGCTCACTATTTTTCTTTGCAAGCTAATTTTTTTTTGGTCATTTTGGTGCAAAAGGTTGATACTAATACAATTACTTGTTTTAGTTATTTTTGAAAGTTCAAAAAGACCATAAATCCAAATCCAAAATCCAAAAGATTGTTAATTAAATCTAGTTTCCATCACTAACAATTCTCAACTAATGATGACTTACACCCATATGACATGGTCAACATTCAAATTCATATATAATTGAAACTTTGATGATGTTCATAATCAACTTTGATAAGGGATTGTATGGTATCGATGGTTTTTTTCTCACAAATCACTCGTCACTCTGATAATTTTCACAGAAAAAATGATAACACACTCTGAGGATACAAGGAGTAATACCTTCTTTATCCAATTGATAAATCTCAAGAAAAAGGGTTCAGTTATAGAGCACATTGAGACCTTCCAAATATTGAATATAAAGGTAACAAATATTTCATATGATCACTTGATTGATGTATTCATAGGAACATTAAAGGATAACATTCAACATGAGGTTCACCTTTGGGAACCCAAATCAATGGATAATGCATTTAGGGTGGAAAGAAACGTTGAAAGTAAAAATATGGCTATGGCTACTAGAAGGACAAATCCTAACACCTATAAAGAGAATAATGCTCCTTCTTCTAAAACACCTCAACCTACAAGGTTGACACCTCAACAATTGGAGGAAAGAAAAGAAAAAGGTTTATTCTTTAATTGTGACAACAAATATAGTAAGGGACATAAGTGTGGTGAGAAGAAATTATTCTACATAGATTGTGAAGAGGAAGAAGAACAAGAACAAGAACCATCTCAAGATGAATACGTAGAAGCAATTTTGTTTGAAGAGTTAACTCCCACGATATCGTGTATTGCATTGGTTGAAATTAGCACTCCTCAAACCCTCAAGATCGAAGGATATATCAAAAAGAAAAAGGTAATATTCCTAATTGATTTTGGTAGTACTCATAATTTCATTCACTCTAAATTAGCGAAAGCTCTCAATTGCTTTGTATATCCAGCACCAGAGTTTCAAGTAATGATTGCAGATGGAGGAACTATCAATTGCTCAGGAAAATGCAATAAGATCAATCTTAATATGGGGGAATATGTAATGAATA
>ML828198.1:207487-230485 GCA_009831015.1 Picea engelmannii | reverse complement strand
GAGAGCTACTCTTTCTTGCCTAAGGTTTCCAAACCTGGATCGTATGAACCTTCAGATGGTTCTTGGGAAATTGTCCTTGATCTTAGTTGAGTATCTGGGTAAAGGTTTGGTACTGTTCCAAGGTTTATGGGGTAATTCCTGGGGAAGAGTACTCATGAGGAGCCTTCCTAGAATATTACGAGAATCAAGCAAACAAGATGATTCTCGGTGGAGTGAACTCATGCCCTAGACTTAATCATTTGTACATAAACCAACTATGGCATGTAAGTATACACATGCATCCATTATTTCCTGTCTAAAAGACCAGGCAATCATTCCACACATAAATCATTATGGGCATATAAACATGAGCATGTATTTATGATATTCAATTCAAAATACAAGGCATAAAACACTTATAATATCCACCAGGCGTGATGCAACTACTGAGAGGGGTGCTCGTTTCCACCCAACCATAGGCTCAATGACTCTAAACAGATTTACAACTAGCCACCCCCGAGATAGACCATGATGCTTTGAGATTCAGTCTCCTACTTCCATCTCAATGAAAGTCAAGGACGAAGGTTACTCTTCTTCTCCTGATACAAAAAAATAATTTAGGATGAAGGTTACTGTCCTTCTCCTATGTTCAGAACTCCTTGTGTTTCCAGAGTTTCTCCAGTTTTCTTCCGCGATCCCTGTCACACACGTTTTTTTTCTCTCTACCCTTTACCACACTTCCTCTCTTGCCTTTTCTTTGCAAGATTGTGTGTGGCGCAAATTTCCCCATCCGTGGTCAGGTCTGAGAGCTTTTACGAATGGGTGGTTCACCCCCATCCCCTCATTAACTCTTGAGGAGCCTCCCCACCTACCAATCTGATGGAAAATCCATTCCAGGATCAGAGATTTTCTTTGGTCTTTGAGCAAGTAAAAACCAATACGGTACTGGCTAGGTGGAAGTTAACACAACCATTCTAGGTCCCTTCCAACACCTCTCATTATCCATTGTGGTCTATTTTAGCACATCCCCCTCCCATCAGTCATGCAACACATATTCATAACATAATTTACATTCATCGACCTTTTATACAGAGGTCTGTCAAATTAACCATTCACATCTTTGAGTTTTCCATAGTTCTTGTCCACTATAGTTATTTTTATATACTGGGGGAAACAGGGTGTTACAGGCACAACTTATAGATACATTGTTAATATTGAGCAAAAATTTAAGTAGAAACAATAAGAGTTTGGATATGAAAACCCCTCACAGTCGAAGAAGGGCAAAGGAAACCCCAAACCACACAGCAGGGGACCAAGTAATGATGGCCACTCTCAGGAAAATCCATCCAAGCCACAACACAAGAAGGGCAACGAGAAGACGAAGAAGGACACGAAAAAATGGTGTGAGTACCATAAAATTCCTTGGAACAAAACCGATGAATGCATCTCCAAGAAGTCCATCAGATTCTAAGTCAGAGGCAGATTATGATTCTAAGTAAAATCCTGAAGGAGGGAAACAAATTATCGATGTTGAACCCAGTGCCATGGTCGTTACCATGAAAGTCTGGCCAGGTGAACCAAAAGAACCAGAGGAGGGGGAATGTCTCTTTCATTTGCAAATCTAGGTCAAGGGGGCTCTGATTCACTTCATTTTTGACAACAGTAGTTAGAAGAACATGATTTCAGAAGAGTTCATCAAGTGGCTAAACCTACCAACGACACCGCACCTGCAACCCTACACCATCGGTTGGCTTCGTCAAGGAAGAGATCTTCATGTCAGATAATAGTGTCATCTGTCCTACAACATCAAGACTTTCAAAGATGAGATACTGTGTGATATTTCTCCCCTTGAAGTTTGTGATGTTCTTTTAGGACAACCATATTTGTGGAAGCTTAATGTTGTGTATGAGTCTAGACCCCACAGTGTTGTTATTACTTTGGGTAGACAATTATATAGGATTCTAGAGGTGGCACCACCTACCTCTATTTCTTTAATATTTTCTAAGCAGTGTAGTAAGGTCATTTCATAGACCAGGAAGTTTGTCTTATTTGTGATCTGTGCTCACAGTAAGAAAAAGGTCATTGCCACATCTGTGGCCTCTACACAACACCTCTCCTTGCAGTAGAATCAAGTGGATATGATCGTGGAAGAATACAAAGACATCTTTGTCTCACCTACAGGGGTACCAACACATAGCCAAGTCAAGCATCCAATTGATCTGACCCCCAACGCACCTCTACCTAATGGACCAGTCTATCGATGCTCGTTGATGGAGAATGATGAAATCAGGTTTCATATCCAAGAGCTTCTTCAAAAGGGGCACATCAAACTCAACTCCTCCCCTTGCGGAAGCTCAATTGTACTGGTGCAGAAAAAGGATGGGACTTGGCGACTCTGAATTTATTACAAAGCCTTAAACAAAATCATAGTGAGGAACTGCTATCCCATTCCTAGGATTGATGACCTTCTAGACCAGCTAAAGGGGGTAAAATTATTTAGCAAGATTGACTTGAAGTCTGGCTACCATCAGGTTCCCATCGAACCAATGAATGTTTAGAAGACAACCTTCAAGTCTAAGGAAGGTCTCTATGAATGGCTAGTCATGCTCTTTGGCTTAAAAAATGCACCATCCACTTTCATGAGGTTGATGGATGATGTATTGAAACCTTTCACCAACTCCTTTGTGGTAGTATATTTGGATTTCATCCTCATCTTCAGAAGAACATGGGAGGATAACATGCATCATATTCAACAGGTTTTGAGCACTCTACAACAACACAAGGTTTATGACAACTTGGAAAAATGATATTTTGGCATGAATAGGGTCCAATACCTGGGCTACATTGTTGATGAAAATGGGGTACATGTTGATCTAGCTAAGATCCAAGTCATTCATGACTCTCCATCCCTGACCAAACTTATTGAGCTTCAGAGCTTCTTAGGACTCACCAATGTTTACTGACAATTCATGTTGGGATTTTCCCATATTGCCTGGGCCCTTAGCCAGGTGACGAAGGGTGGTGGTAGGGCCAATTTAGTGTGGAGGAAGGAGAAAAAACAAACATTTGAAGATATGAAACATCATTTGTTCTCAACTCCCATACTCTCCTTTCCCAATCTACAACAACCATTCGAGATTCAAACTGATGCATCTGACTATGTTGTGGATGCAGTTCTCACTTAGCACAAGCATCTGGTGGCATGCCATAGTGAGACACTCTCCAATGTTGTCTATAAATACCCCACCTATGATAAGGAAATGTATTCCATTGTACAAGCCTATCGTCAATGGAAACATTACATTCTGGGGACAAAGATGGTCATACACATTGATCACAAGCCTCTACAGTTCATACAAACACAGGGAAAATTGCAGAATGACCACCATCAGAAGTGGTCCACCTACTTGCAACAGTTCCATATAAACATCAAGAATAAGACATGTATCTCCAATTGTGTCACTGACTGCCTTGATCGGCCTCCTATGGCTGCACTTACCATGTGATCCATTCCTATGGACATGAAACATCAGAGTGGCCCCAACTTTACCAGAAAGATCCATACTTCACCACCACATATCATCTCTTGGGTACATGTGCCACTGTCACTAATTTTCACATTCAGGACAGAATCGCATGCAACCTCGACCATCTCTATGTTCCTACAAGCGAGTGTGTGAAGCTGATTTGGGAAGCCCACTACAGTCAAGTGGAAGGACATTTTGGCGTAAAGAAAACTATGGCTATCCTTCAAAAAAAAAATTATTGGCTAAAACTTCGACTGGACGTCAGCAAGTATATCAGATCTTTCATTGCCTGCACCATTGCTAAGATGACCATCAAGAAGAAACGATTATACACCCCTCTTCCTATTCTTGAGAAGCTGTCGGAGTCCATTTCCATGGATTAAATGTCTGGTTTTCTGACCACCAAGCACGTAAATGACTGCATTTTTGTGGTTATTGATCGGTTTTCAAAGATGGCCATCCTCATAGCCTGTAAGAAGACTATCACAGTGGCTGATACTGTCAGTATCTTCTTTGAACGAGTTTGGGTGCACTTTGGGATACCGCAGACCATCATATCCGACAGAGACATCAAGTTCCTCAACACATTTTGGTCGAGTCTGTGGTCTCTATTGGAAACCAAGCTCACAAAATCCACTTCTTTCCACCCCCAAACTAATGGCCAAACCGAGGTCTTCAATCAGATGACTGTGCACATCCTACACATGTAAAAATCTAAGCATCCTCGTACATGGGATGAGAGTCTCCCATATGTCCAACACAATTACAACATATCTATCCATAGTTCCACCGACCATAGCCCATTTCAGGTGGGTCTGGGATTACAACCCTTGAGACCCATTGACATTTCACTTCCTCTTTCGACTGCATAGACAAACTCTTCCCCTAATCAGTCTGTGGTCGAAAAATGCACCAGATTCATTAAACGAATTCAGCACATCCGCCAACAGGTCTAAGAGATTTTGCAGAAATCCAATGCTAAGTAGAAGCAACCCCATGATAAACAAAGGGTACCACACCAGTTTCAGGTTGGTGAAAAAGTTCGGTTACATTTGTAGAAGGGGTGTCTCACCGGACTGCATCGAAAGCTTAGACCACTTCGTTATGGGCCTTACACTATCACCAAGGCTATGGGTAGCAATGCTTTTGAGCTCAACACTCCACCCTTCCTTGGTCTGCATCCAGTATTCAATGTGGACCTCCTTCGGCCATATTTCACACTGTTATTGGAAACCTATGAGATCGTCGAAAAACTGACACCAACAGATCTGAACCATGACTGCATGGAACAAGCATCCACCGATCAAATAATGGACACACAAGTCAAGTTCACTCGCCAGCAATAGATCCATCTTTAGTCGGTTGTCAAGGCATGGAAACTCCTACACCAAGGCAAGTATCTCACCCGAGGCCAAATCCAATAGACGTTTACTCACCTGATGGGGGAATTCAATGTGATGGATACCATTTCTTCCTAAGGGAGGAGGATTGATCCAGATGGATATTTGTGGCCACCCACCTATTCCAATTGGCTCCTTGTGTCTATTTTTTTTTCAACACGTCTTTTTGTGCTGTTTTATAATTGTGAGTTCTACACTTCCGAGGCTATCTTAACCCTCACAAATTCTCTAGGTGGATACAGGTGGCCTCTCGCCTAATCCAACTAGGCTATTTTGTATGTTTTCATATCAACACATCTTGTTGTACTTTTAGGGTTGTTTTGAGGCCCTAAACATTGTTTTTTTTACTCTCCACAACCAGATTATAGATAGAGTCTGAGTCTGACAGCGAAATGTGAAGTTATCTGAAAGACCTTTCTAATGGGCTATCATGTGCCTAAAATAGAGGTCGCATGCAAAAGTTATGACCCTATGAAGTTGAGGTACCAAATTACACCAACTTACCCATAGGGACCACATGACGTTTGGCGTTTCACCTTCTAGGGTTAGGTTTTTGGATGTCGAGGGTTTGGGCATTCATGAGTAATATGAAAAGGGCCTATGGAGCCTCATTGTAATCCATTATGCTCAGACGAATGCACGTAGTAGCCACATCTCTTCTCAGAGATAGCTACCACCATTCAAGCAAGTTTCAGCTCTACAGTTTTACAGTTTCGACCTATTTCATTATTTAATATAAGATATTGTTCACTGAATATTTGTGTTATTCTTCTTATCTTTGTGTTTATGGTATTTATTTTATAATCATTTCATTCCTCTCCTAAATATGGATCACTTGGTATGGAAAATTAATTTACCTCCTGCATCATGGGACTTGCCCAAAAAACCTAAGACGTAAGGAAAAAGAGCTCTCAGGCTAAAATCCACACAACATCGCCTCGTACATTCAATACTTTTCCACATGAATTATGATGGATTTATCTTAATATGTATCGAACGTGAATATGAAGAAAAGGTTCTGAGGGAGCTCCATGATGGTCCTGTAGGTGGACACTTTGCAGGGAATACCACAACTCACAAAATATTAAGAGTTGATCATTACTGGCCTACTCTATTCAAGGACGCTCATATATACACTAGGAACTATAATATTTTCAAATGATCGTAGGTAGAGAAAAGAGAGAAGATGTCCCTCTTCAACCAATGACCATATCCAGACCATTCAAGCAATTGTGGCTAGACATCAAAGGGGAGATTACCTCGAGTTCTTCAAAAAAACATAAATACATACTGACTTCTACTGACTATTTTACGAAATGGGTAGAGGCCATCCCTCTGATGCACGTGAATGAAAAGGTTGTGATCCAACTCATAGAACAACATCTGATCACAAGGTTTGGGGTGCCTTCCATTCTCATTTTTGACAATGTTGCTTACTTTTATTCTACTCTATTAACAAAATTCTCTCTAGACAAAGGAAACATAATAAGATACTCTGCAAACTACTATCCACAAGGAAATGGGGTTGCAAAATCAACTAATAAGAACCTAATGAGGATCCTGAAGAAAAAAATTGCAGACAATCAGAGGAATTGGCATAGCTCACTTCATAATGCTTTATGGGAAGATAGAGTAACACCCAAGGAAGCTATAGGAAACTCTCCATACTTTCTGGTATATGGACAAGAATCCATTCTTCCAAATGGGTTATATATTTTGTCACTTCAACTTTCTAAGGGTTCAAGAGGACAACCCTCACCAGTTATTCAACAAAGAATTGATGCCATCCTCATGCTATAAGAGGAAAGGGAGAAAGAAAAATCAAAATTTGTCTCTCATCAACAAATAGTTAAAATATGGTTTGAAAAACACAAGGCCAAAGAGAGGAATTTTGAAGTAGGAGACGTAGTCCTAAAATGGGATAGAGAAAACAAACCTAAGGGAAAACATTGAAAGTTTCATAATCTATGGCTCATACCTTTTCAAGTATCCCAAAAAAATGGGGCAGGCACGTATCGGTTGCAAAATATAAGGGGGGAACCCGACGCCCTCCCGGTGAATGGCCAATCCCTAAAACAACATTTCTATTAAATGTGTGTGTGTGTGTGTGTGTTTGTGTGTGTGTGTGTTTTCATGTTATATTCTCATTAGGATAAATGTGTAGGTATAGGGTAGACTGATTGCGGAGTTTTTTTATTCATGTCTTTTCTTTTTGTTTGGTATTTTCTTGTAATAAAGTCGTGTTCCATAAAACATTAGTTGACCTTAATAAATATGGTGTAGAAAACTCTGCTCCCAACTGACGCTTACGTGCAACATAAGAAATGCTGAGAAATTACAAATTTCTTCAAGAGGATCTATATATGTCTTTGAAAAACAAAATACTTTGGTAAGTGATGAAGTGTCTGCCTAGTGGTATGGTAAATCCCAAAGGGAAAGATGGCAAGTTCGAAGGGATCACATGTACCTCTAAGACAGATCTAGGAATAATTTCACAATGACTATTTCATCTTGGAGTTAACAGACGTCCTCCTCTCCAACTCACTCAGGCAACTTCTACGAGAAATAAATCAATTATATTAAATGAGTGAAAAGTCAGAGAGGGTATGCAAATAACTTCGTCGGGGCTATGGATTCTCATAGGTAGTGGAGAAAGGTATGTGATATCAGGGTGACTTTGTAGGGGCTATGGATGCTCGCTGGCAGCAGAGAAACACCGTAGCGAGTGAATAATGATAACAAAAAGTTCCTCAAGCCAGTGAATGCCTTACCTGACTCTTGTAAAAAGGGGGAATGGGTCACGGTCAAGAGGAACAAAGGTGGCATAAGGGCTAAACCCCATAGGCCAACCCAGACTCACGAACCTAGGAAATTGTACACGCATGGATATGAAGTACTCTGATAAAAGTGAAGCCAGTAGTTCTCAACACGCTTCTGCACCAGCGAAGCCTGAAGGAAGGAACAAAGATTTTTATTTCGCTCGGAGAATATCCATTTGTTGAGTGCTCAACACACCCTAAAATATTTTACGAAATTGTTTCTCTTTTTGGGTACCACTTGTTTTCTTTTGGCCTTTTTTCTAGGTTGATTCTGTTGTGAGGAATCACTAATTTCATTTTTTTGTGTCATGATCAATCAAGTTGCATTTATTTGAAATTGTAAAATTTCATTCTTTGTGTCAAGAAAGAACATGGATTTTTAACTATGAATTTGTAGCTAAAATTGTGACCCCCGCTCTTATGCTTGTCATTGGAAAAATCCGATCAAGAAAAATTACCACACAGTAAACCAAATTCTCGATCATTGATGTATCATCGACATCGATAAAAGGAGGAGTACATTTTTGCTAGTTGTTCACCAAGAAGATTCATCAGTTAGTCGATTTCCCATCGATGTCAGCGAAATACGAGAGGGATAAAGATTGACATAAGCCATGATGAACCTCCGATAGCCAATGAAGGATGTGTTTGTATGAGGTCAGTAAAATATAAAAGGGTTAAATCATTGAAAATTTATGCATCGACACATCGTCAATCATTGATCCCCGGTGCACTTTCGACATCAAAAAATTTCGAGGGGGTTAATCCGGGAATAGTTGTTTAAACTTATCATCAATCGTCGATCATTGATACTTTTCAACATCGCTAGGGAAGCACTTGTTGTTAAAATGATTAGATAATGAAAAGTACCCAGTTATGAATAACATGGTTAAATGAAGATGCCAATTTCAAGTGCCACGTGTCTTTGTTGCGTAGGAATTTCGTACGGTCCAAGTCACCTTAGGTTTCCCCCCATCTCCTAGTCACACTGCCAAGTCAACATTTCCACATCAACACTATACGACAAGATGGATCGGCATCGGAGTTTCACCAAGAGATATCCAAGCACATCGTCAGAAGGAAAACACCGACTCTCGATCTACCCGTTAAAATACTAGACTGATGGGACGTTTTCAGCACACAATAAGATCTAATTCTGCCATTTAATAGGCCAATTAATATTTTTCTCCATATACATTTCTACCCTATGCCCCAATTGAACAAAGGAAATTTGAAACCGTTGATAGAACACATTATATCCAGCACCCATTCCACCAACCTATGACTGCATTTAATATTAAACATAATGAAGATCCGATGACATATTTTGTAGAACCACACTCATATCCCGAATTGAATAACTGATGTGACAAGGTAAGTATTATATTCATTTAAATCACTAAGATAGTTTTGAGCACCTCCATTCTACACACAAGTTTCCCATTTCCAAAGGAGCCAAATAAGCGAAGAGAGTGTCTCAAGAGTTGTGTTTGGTTCTCATAATTTCAAAACACAACTCTTGATATGCTAAGGTTAAGCTAACGCGAAGAAGTGGTATGTGTTAATTTTTTATCTGTTTGGCGGTCGCAATTTTTTATATATCAGCAGTCGATCTGCTATACAGTGCCCAATGATGTTCTATCTACAGGGAAAAATGCTTCCAAGGAAGGAAATGACTAGATGATCGTCGAGGGCACCAAAATTAAAGGAGGTAGATATTGGTGAAGGATCTTCTCCCAGCACCATGAGGCAGTTGGAAGATGCACCCGGGGTGGAACCAGACATTAAAACTTCTATGTAGAAGGAATTTATTCAACCTCCCGCTTTTGGTGATATGGAAGCAACCACTGGATCAAAAATAATGCTCCCACAATGGGGATATTTTTTCAACTAAATCAACCAGGAAAATTACCCAGAGTTTATCCCACACAGTGACCCGTATGTAAGGGTGCTTGACGACCAAGTTTTCTAGAATATCTGGTGGTTGTGCTTGCATATGGTAGCCTATCGAACTCTAGTATTTCCTTGCATAAAGACCTTGAGTTGGATAATTGATCACACAGATGCGCAAAAATTCCTAATCAACAATGAGAATGGCGGATGTGTCATATTTTTTCTCCCGACAGAGGTCCAAAAGTACTACAAAATCAAGGACCCAGAGGAGAGGTTGAGCATAGACTTCGTGGTGAAGTTATATTATTTTCATGACACCATATTTTTAATGGATTCATGGTGGAAGGAAGACAATAACTTTATGAAACAGAGCACCAGATGATATGAGACAATGAACATGAGGGAGCCATATAGATACTTGATGGCTCTAATCTACCGATTATATAGAGAAAAGGACCGCGCCAAGTTCTCGGAGGCATGGATTCCCCTAGAATACACTATGGCGATTTCTGGGAGTAGCTTCAACTGGGGAGAAATTGTATCCAAGAAATTGAGCACCAGTATACTTCATGGCCCAAGAACCTCAACGAGAGATATAGAATAAGTGAGCCGAGTGCGAAAAGGGTTGGGAAAATATCAATCTGGAGATGAAAGGCATTGGCCTCCCAGAATTTGGCTCACCTAAAGACTTTCTCATCCTGCATGACATAGTCAAACGACATGTACAACAAGACTCAACATGGGCAGTGGATATTGCATAGGTGGCGAGCATGACACCAGGTCAAATACAACATTTTATGGAACATCTGATCAAGGCTCATGTAGTTCTGCAATGTTTGAGTACCAAAATCATCAAATACAAAGAATAGACAATAGAAGTGAAAGAAATCATTTTATCCCTGATGGATCAAAACAGATTCCCATATGATAACACATGTGAGGATCTCTTCATCAAGTGGTCAGAATATGAGAAGAGTCATCCACTCCAGTAGAACCACGAGATGATTTCCATAACAAAGAGACCAAGTGCCACGTGGAAATATTTTGTTTTACTAAACACAGACTTGTAGAGGCTATTTTTAGTTAGTGATTCTTTATAAATAAGGGGATTGACCTTTTAGAAAGGGTCGATAGTTTTGGGAAAAGACCCTCTTTTTTTAGAATTGTAAAGAACTATTTCTGAACAACCTTAATTGAGAAGTCTTGTTTAGGACCAGAGACAAAAAAATAATTCATTAAAGGCGTTATGTGATTGGATTCAGGAGGAACTACTTCCAACTTTATTTCAGTAATTGATGATGTAACGAGTAAGAGTTTCTGAATCAATTGATAAGTTATATGTTTTAATATTTTTGCAGTTCTTTTGTTATTAATGATGAAAATAAAATCGTTGTGTTAATGTGTGATTCATGGTAGAGCTAAGGAAACTATTTTTCTTGCAATCATCTTACTACATGCGTATTTTCTTTCAATAATCGTATCTCAGTCACTGTTGAAATACCAACAAGTTAATGTATTATTACTAGACTTGTAATAGGTGTTAATATCTTTGTCTGCATGCTTGAGCACGAGGGTTATCCAAGGCTCAGCCTTCTTCAGTAGTTAAGAATCCCTCTATCAGTTGGTTTATACCATTACACCTCATTTTATCAGACTCATCTAATAAAAGAAAAGAAAAAAAGAGAATGTTTAATCTAAAGGAGGAACTTCCACAGAAAGACATCATGTCAATCACTAAGTAAATCTCATCGATAAATTAGCTATATCAAAAATTCTGGAGAACCATTCCACCATCAAATACTGTAGATTCTAATCGGGCCTCTAAGGCAGGTTTAGTTACTACTATTGAGTCAAAGGGATTTCATACCCCTCAACACCCCCCAGAGGTTGAACCGATCATTTCTATGAATTCTCTCATTAAATTCTCTTCTCCCCAAACCCTCAGGATAATTGATTAAACTAAGCATCAAAAGGTCATCATTCCCATTTACATTGGAAACACCCATAATTTTATTCATCAATGCATTTCCCAAGAAACTAATTGTTATATACGAGTAGTCGACAAATTTCAAATCATGATTTCCAATTGTAGTTCCATGACATGTGAGGGAATTGTGAAAATGTGAATCTCCAAATTGGTCAGTACCACATGAAATCTCACATGTTTTCTATCAACATGGGTGGTTGTGGCATTGTGTCGGGTTCAGAATGGTTAAGGACTTTGGACCCCATTCTTATGTATTTTAAGGAATTAACCATGTATTTCAACCAGGAGGGCCAACAATATAAGTTCCAAGGAATCACAGTAAGTTCCCCAGAGATCATAAGTTACCATTGCATGGAAAATCTCCTAAAAAAAGGTCATTCCAGCATTATTTCACAACTCCATTCCATTCACACCACAGAGACACCCTTTGTTCCTCCTGACCTCCAATCCATCCTCTCCAAACATCAAGCTATTTTTCCCACTCCTCAAGGACTTCCTCCTTCATGTGGTGTTCATGATAATTACATTCCCCTTGTCTCCAACAACCTTCCTCCCAATTTTCATCCCTATCGTCATCCCTTTGCCCAAAAAATTGAAATTGAGAAAAATATTCAAGAATTTCTTGATGCAGCTGTTATCCATCCTAGTAATATCCCTAATTCTTATCATGTGATCATGGTACTTAAGAAAGAAGGATCTTGGCACATGTGTCCTAAATTTTATGCCCTCAACAAACTCCCCATCAAATATAAATTTCCCATTCCTATCATTAGTGATCTCTTGTATGAATTAAGTGTTGCCCAGTTATTTACTAAACTTGATCTTCATTCTAGTTACCACTAGATACATATGAAAGAGGAATACATTCCTAAGAATGCATTTCAAACTCATGAGGGCCAATATGAGTTCTTTTTTATTCCCTTTGGATTGTTTAATGCTTGCTCCACTTTCCAAATCCTCATGAATCATGTCTTCCATCCTTTTCTCCATCATTTTCTCTTAGCTTTTGTTAGTGCTAGAAGTTGCCCCTAGACTGCTATAGGGTCAAGCCTAGCACATCTTCAGTTATTGCAATGATTTTATAAATAAATATGTGTTTAGGGTTTTGAAATAAGGTGGATTAGGTAGATGGAAAGAGAATGAATAAGAGAAATAGGCTAAATGCAGATCAATAAAAACACCATTGGGCATGGAGTCAAGTAAACACCATGTTGATCAAAGGAAATCAAATTGTATATCAGAAATACGTTTATATGAAAATGGGTAGAAGAATAGGGAATAAACGAAAAGTAGAACACCCATCAAACCAAGATTCTCTTTGTCAAATGGATGAAACAGTGCTTGAAACAAAACACACAAATAATAGGCAGTCAAGGAAAAATCTTTACCGCTCGGGAATCTATCATCCATGAGAAGCCATTGATTCTCAATGTCTGCAATTCATTCAAGTAAGACAGAAAACAGAATGTAAAACAAGGAAGATGGAAAAACAGTGTTTAGACAAGAGAAATCACAATCTGATAAAACAAATGTCATAGATCCCCAATGTAATAAGTGATCATAGAAATTGATGCCCCTCAGGCTTACAATAACACCTACTGGCTGGCTAATTCATCAAATTCTTCTCAGGACTTACCCTCTCAGGCATATCCCCCATGAATCTTTCCTTCCAAAAGATTTATAGATTTACAATGATACGTTTTTTTTTCCTCCCAAATTGATGGATCTAGGATTTCTAAATACAGAGATTCGTTTCTATTTTGATGGAAATTAAATCATTAAACCAAATCTAAATAAATAGGTGTCGAATACTGAAGTTGTTGTAGAGCAATATCCTTCTTTGTAGCCAACAAATCTACCTTCAACTTCTACTTAGTTGCCATTTGTTCATTTTCTACCAATTGTGCCTTTCAATGTTGAGAGGTGGTTAAAGCCTAGAAAAAGGTCTCTAATGTTGAAGATGCTCTACCACTTTTGCTTTAGTTATTTTCTTAACAAATATGGAATTGATTTGTCACCTTTGACTGCTGGAAAAGATTACTCGAATATGGAACATTGATCCAAATCGAACTTGTCATTTAACTACTTAATTTTTGCCTGAAAATATGGAAATTAACTTCTTTAATTGACACTCTTCCACCTGTGCCTTATTTGAAGATATTATATTCCCTTTCCTGAGCTTGAAAACATAACTAGCCTTTTTGTGAATGCAATTGATAATGATAGCATATTGATAAATTAATTCAACCTCTAGGAGATATTTATTTGTTGTCGATTTCTTGTGCTGGTGCGTTGTCAATATTTCACAACTTCGTGACACCTGGGAATTTTCCCATTTCAGACTATATATGCCTGTATGTTCCTGCTGGGGATTTACATTGAAAACTCTGTCTTGAAAACTTTGCCTAACTACCAATAGCATCATGGATATCTAGTGTGTTGAAAAAGAGATCCCGTTAAAAACTCAACACGCAAACTTCAAATGTTCATTTCAATTCTATGAAAGAGACATGAGATATTTTGGGATTTGTGCGCCATCTCTATCCTATTGCATAGATCCTCTACTGGAACGATCATTGGAGTTACACTTTCCTCTATTCAATTTCTGCTGAGGTTCATAAATGATTTAACCAAATCACCATCTAGGGAATTTTTATCAATAACCTTCCTTTTATTGCTAAATGACTGCCATTGTTAATGGCTCAAGCCCCCGATTCTCTTGAAATAATAAAACAATATATCTTCAATTGAAAAGAGGCATCGGAGTTTCATTGTTGAATTTGTGTGATAATTCTTAAGTAAATGTCTGACAATATAAACACTTCCCAGTGCTCAAATCCAATGGTTATCAAGGAGACGCCAATTGATATAATTCAAAACCCTGTTTCAGATCCTTGGAACCTCTGCGGCCCTGGAAATTAGGATCTTTACAAATAATAACCTCAAGGTCCCCAATGATGAACTATGTATATTTTGAGACTACAGGATAAGTGTCCTTCCTATAATAGCTTGAAGACCAAGGTTAATAATGCATAAAGCATCCAATCATTGTGGTATACAAGCTATTGCATATGTAGAAGGGAGGACACCAACCATGATAGCATCCAAAAAAAACGTTCAGTAGACCAGCAACATATAGAACAAAATAGAAAGTTGGATCTTTTTGAATAAGATCATTCATGACTATGGCTACAAGTGAAAAGACCCCACCACAAAACTCCTTTGATCTTCTGAATATAGTGCACAAGAAAAATGGCAAAGTACTCTCTTCATATCCATACAACCTTGCAATATTTCTAGGAGCATATGTGCCAAGAGATATAGCACGAAGCAAAGCATTCATAAGAAATATTCTATGATAAGGAACCAATGTGTCAGTTTGAGATATCTGTGTTGCCTCTAACCTAGCAACATTGTTCTAAGGAGACTTGCCTTTGAAATCTGATTTTGATTCTCCACTCTACTTCTTTACTCTCTCCTCAAAATGGTAGACTTCAAGCTTCAAGCGTGCTATGGTGCTATCCAAGCCTCCTAAATCCCTAAATGAGGTTGCAACAGGATTACTATAGTCCATAAAGGCCTCAAGAAAATGCACAACAGTTGTTACTAAGTGTATGTGTTGTGGATCCTGATCTTTCAGAAGAGGGAGAAAAGGTTTCATTAAGCCCACATCTCTTAAAGAAGTGCATCTAGAGGAAGAAGAAACTAAAACTGTTACAAGAGAAAGCAGTGCTTCTAGTAAAGATATTGAACAATAGGAAGATTCACTGGAAAGGGAACTTATTGCCTTATGCATTAGACTAGGTAAGATGCCACGATGTCCTCCTACCTATTGTTCTTGGACAGTACCCTCAACTTTTCTCCTTTGTTACCATCCATCACATCCTGAGATCAATTATATTCCTCCACATAAATTTCAATGGAGAAGACAACTTTTGGTTATTTAACATTTGTGCTATCTTATCAAAGTATGGATCAATGTGCTCCTTGTCATTTGGATGGCCAATCATGTGAGGAATAATGCTTATCAGTTTGCATAGAGATTCCACATGCTTGATGTCTAGATTTAATCTGCAATATTGAAACTCTTAACAAGGGCAGAGGTTTCAAGGAAAGATAATTCCCCTTCATCAATTTTGTAAGAACACACTTCTCGGTGCTACAGGAATATCCCCATTCCTGCAACAAGGAAAAAATTGAAAATTTAGTATCTGGATACTAACATTTGCTCCTTTTGGGGATGACATGATCCCCACAAGCTACCAAGAACAAGCAAACCACTGTGCCTATAAATTCAACTTGAAAACCCTACAACCTTTATCTCTACAAACATTTAGATTTTTATGTGTTGTGCCTAGTCCATGGGTTATGGAGTCGGCCAATATCATTCAAATCTGGCCCAAACTTCTGCAAATGTTCTCCTCATTTGAAGCCAAAGTACCCCTGCCAATAGTTCCTTATATGCATTTGGCATGGAGTCTTTATTTCAAAAATGAAACCAAATACTAAATGAAAACCTCACGTATTGTGCAAACTAGAAATTCTCAGCCATGAGCTTATTCATCTATGCTACCCTACTCTAACTGTTGAAAATAAATGTTTCAAGTATATGGAAATTTCCAGAAAAATAATTCAAGCAATAAATTCCTTGACCTGTCTTCATGTATACAACAAAAGACATGAAAGGAGAACAAAGTATGCAACCAGAAAACAACAACCAGTTCATGTTTACTATTCCAAACGATCATGACAAACATTGTAATATATGGCATGACTGAAAATAGTGATTCCATCCATATAGAGACTAGATCATAGAATTCATGTATGACCTTACTGTTGCACCTCTTTCGTCACCTTAGTGAGCAAAAGAGAGGTGCTTGCAAGCTTAGTTGGGTTTGTTGATCAGGACAACTGCAAGGAAAAGGGTTAGAAAAAGAAATATAAAACAACAACTAAATTTATAAACATAGGGACATAAGGACAAAAGAAACAATGAGACCCATGTCACCAATGATAAGGCCGATATTAGTGAAAGAAAACACCGAGAAGCAAGGGGACTATGAGTCCCTTCTTCCTCGAAGGGAGGGCTCTTGGACCCCCACAAATAATCTCTTCTTACAACTTCGAAAAAGAAAATGAAAATGGTGAAAGAATTCTTTGCTAATCCACTCAAGGGGTGAGATGGATTGCCCAAAGAAATGATGAAAGTATACTCTTGGCAAGGATAGAAGAGTCCTCAAGAGAATAATGGTAGCATAACTTTGCTATGAAATTCCTTGAAAAATGAACTGTATCCATGGCCTTTTTATAGCATTCCTTTGAGCTATTGTTCAACTAGTTTGTAGTGTGTAAAGAGGCTAATTAGGGAATTTCTAGGTCTTTGACCAACCATCCAGTCGAATCCAGTCCAGATTTGAGTGTCAAATCAACTTGGAAGCTGAACCAGAAGTGGGTGGGAGGCCAACCACTCTCATAAATGCACCGTTTCTCAGTTGTGCAACTTTTTGTGACAACAGTAGTGCATCGTGCGCATGTGTGCGAATCTTGCATTTATGTTTCACGCATGTGCGCGCGTGCCCAACGTCTTCATAGCTCCCTTCAATTTTTCACTTTTTTGTATAGTTTTTGACCCTTTGTGAATGATTTTGTGTTAATTCAAGTCCATGGATGTCCTCATAACTGTTTGATGATGCTGAATTCTTGCAACCATTTGCGGATGGAATTTCAGTGATAACAAATGCCCCCTAATGGATGAGTTTAATAGCATACGTATAGCCGAAATACATCAATGTTTCTTCTACTGAGAATGTTGTTGTAAGAGGGAGAGATAGTGGGATTGTCCAAAGATATCCATTGGAGGGAAAAAGGAATCGTTTGAACCCAACCTTCCATGAGGTGTGTAACAAATAAACTGTGTACAAACGAGGCGGGCATGCCCCATGCTCGTGTCATGTAACTCAAAAAGAGGAATGAAGTGTTGATGTAGACAACTGTAGCGCCCTTGGGGTAGGTCAAAATAAAGGAAGAAGATAATTCTGTGGAGGAACATACTCTGAATAGTAGGTAGTGACATCTGTAAGAAGTATCATGGATTCTGTAGGCAATGATAGCCTAGCCAAGTTTAGAGGTCTTCAACAAGTACAATAACTAACTACAATAGTTGCAAAGTAAGACCCACCGTAACATGAGAAAGTGTTGACATCAAATGTTATGGGGGTCAACAATAGCAGGGAGAAATTTGTGGTTCTCCCTGTGCCGTCCGAGATCTCTCATTGGATGGGTAATGAGAATCAAGATACTGTCGCCGTTCTGGAAAACTGTGCTGATGTCGACAAAAAGGGGGACGCAACTCCCAGAAGAAAATGGCTTTGTGAAATCTACTAGGTGAGGTTAGGAAGTGGAGGAGGTACATGGAAGAAGTCAAGATGTAGGAAGACCCAAGACTTCCCTTGGTTGGAGTATATGTGAGATAAAAGTGGCTGCAACCGTTAAATGAGGTCGAGTGTCAGGGGGACAACAAGACAGGGGATAAGTTGTGGCAGAGGCGGGACAATGTGAACAAACTCAGAGGGCAGAGCTAAGTCATCTATGGGGTACTTTGAAGATATGGACGATGTCATCAAGGGTAGATGATAAGTAGTGCCCCAACCAAGGGTGACATGGGTTGCGTTTTGCCAAAAAATAGGGAAAAGGTCGCCAAAGGTGACGAAAAAAAGGTAATGTAACTACTGTAAACAAAGGCGTTTGTACAATAAATAAAGAATAATTTGGGATAAGTCTACAAATATAGAAACGGGTGCCCCAATGTGAGATGGTTGGCCCAGGTAAGGCACAATTTGCTCGGAGAACTGGTGGAGGGTGGGGGCCCCATGGGTGGGTTTCTGTATGAGGTAGGTGAAATCAAGGGAAATTTGTAGATGGGAAAACTGATTGTGGATGAAATGGAGGGTTCATGATACTACGAAGGTGCATTCAAACAATAGAACTATGAAGAGATAATCTAGGAGTCCGTTGGGAAAGCTAGAAAAATGAGGAGAAGGAGTATGTGGCTGATTCGTGACATGATGTAAGACTATTGTGACTCCCATCCCTAAAGGGTTTTGAAAAAAAAATAGCATGAGTGTGAAAAGCGCAAAAAGGTGCTATGAATGGGACAACTCATGTGGGTAAGAGTGCTACCGGGTGATAGTACCGAAGATGCAAATGGAGGTGTTGGTACTGCAGAGCCGGAAATGGGGATCCTAGAGGCAAATGTCAGAGGGTGTGACTGGAAATGTAAGTGAGATTCAGAGGGAATGACTACATGCCATTGCTGAGTATATACCTGACGGGGTTGTGTTGATGTATGCTTACCAAGTACCTACACACATGAAAACCAAATACCCAACGTGAACAATATCTGAAGAGAATCAAATATATGAGCATGTATTTGATAATTTTGAATATATGCATGCGTACCTGGTCAGGGTATGAAAAATGGCGTACTAGGGACTTAGGATGAAAAGAGGTCCAGGGACTGTCGTGATGTAGATGACGGGATGTTGATCCCGTGGCTAAAGACGGATCGAGAAATGGACACCCGGAACTCCCAGAATGGTGAGTGGAAGTTTGGCGAAAAGGCCTATATATAGTTGTAGGGCCCACATTGACACCTCATTTGTACTTGCTGCTATAATGATTGGACGAGAATTATCTAGAGGAGATTTGGAGATTCTGGGAGGATGAGGCATCCAATCGAGGACCAGCAAGCTTCAGGTTAGTGGTCTGATCATCCTGCATAGAATTAGGGTTTCATTTTTTGGGCAGGGGTTGTACGGAGGGAAGTACAAAGGGTTTGATGAGTGTGGGCCCCACGTGCACAGGAGATCCGGAAGTAGGCGCGCACACGTGCACGCCTGACCACCAGATAGGCGTGCATGTGGGGGAACTGGTAAGGGCATAAAGGACACACACTATGTGCATGTTTGTTGGATGCACAGTTGTGTGCGGCTATGTATTGGACAGGTGCGCTCTAAAGCACACTTGTAAGTTGAGCAGGCGCGCACACATGCGCGTCTGTAGGATGGACAGGCACGTCTGAGTGCACGCTTGTGTAATGAACAGGCACACATACATGCGCGCCTATGGAGTGAGCAGGCGCGCACTTGTGCACGCCTGTGGACTTAAACAGCCGCGCCTTGGAGGCAAGGTTGGTGGGTGAAACTTATCTTCTTGATGTTGTTTATGGTCCATTTGGTTGACTTAGGACTGTTTTATGTGGTTGCAGGTGAGCATTGTGCATTATGCCAGTTGGTTAGCGAGAGCGGGATTGGTCCCATATGCAAGACGCCATGGCTATTGAGGATCTAGGTGTACGTGCGACTTTGGCAGCCCGTGGGCTACTGAAGTTCTTTGAGTTCCCGTTGATATGGGTGTAGGAGTATCTCCTGCAGTTTCTTATCTGGATGTGGATTCTGAACCTGCATTGCTTCATAGTGCGGGGAGAGCAGATTTCCTTCACTGCGGTGGAGGATGTGTACTTCTTGACTGGGCTCTCGTTTTGGGGAATGCCCCTACCGACAGAGCCAGTGTTACCGAGGAATGTGTCGCTAGCGATAGTTGGCCGGAGATACTATTCAGGGATGAACTTTATCTACGACACTGTCATGAGCATTGGGGTGATGGATGCCCTAACGGATCGCTACATAGCAGCGATGATTGTGAGATTTCATGGGTCTCTGGTGACGCAGCGGATCAGTGGTGGCAAGATGATTGTGATGGAGAGAGTGTTGGCCAGTGAGCACTTCGCCTGGGGCTTACGCTGCATGCCAGGATGGTAGGGCAGCTGGACCACTGTCGGTCTATGGATACTGGAGAGTTTTCCTTCGAGTCCATCCTAGTGGCCTGGTTTCTGGAGAGGGTGCCTATGTTGCACCCGAGGATTTTATTGGGTGTACCTGGGGTGCGAGAGCCGTGACTAAATAGGTGGTCGACTATTTTTCTTCACCATGGTGGTGGCAAGGGAGACCACTTATTTACTGTTGAGGCGGCGCAGGTGTGGCGACAGATGCCGCAGGTGATATTACAATACCCCTATGTCGGGGTTGACTTCGAGGAGGATCTGGACATGGTGCTACCTCCAAGGGAGGTGTTTGACTATCGAGGTATGTTGATGATTTTGATATTATGGTTTTGTGAGATAGCATGATATATATGTATGATATAGATGCTGATACTATCTTTTGTGTGTTTGTATGTGCAGATGTGGCACCTTGTGGGTGTGAGGTGGAGTTGCAGAGAGTGTCGGCTCATTAGGAGCTGGAGAGACCACCGCGGGGAGGGCCGCTGGTTGGAGAGAGACGGTGGCGTGAGGACGTTGTGGCGAGACTAGCTGATCTAGAGAGAGCAGCAAGGAGACGCCGATTTGATGACCCTGGTGCTGGGCCATCACATGCTCTGCTGGCGGATGCCAGAGTAGATTTTGAGGACATACACCATCGCCTGGAGGCGGTGTTATAGGGCGTTCCTAAGGGCATGCGGTCGCACATCTAGGATGAGGGCATCTTGGAGCAGTGTGTGGGGATTCCACCACCATGGCGGGCCGTGGTATGATGGGCAGCAGTAGATGGTGCTACGATGACCAGATGACTACCGCCGGGGCAGGAGGGACTTGTAGGGGGTGGGAAACCACCGCCTGAGGGAGAGGCAGTCAGTGGTGCTCTAGAGGCACCTTGATTGGTGCGCTATGTATTTGTTGGATTTTTGTTTATAGGCTGGTGAGCCCATTTTGTAATAAGGTGCTTCACTGGCCTGCGGATACTTGTATTTTTGTAGGTAAACACTTGGATGGCACTGTGGACCATTTTATATATACATGAGTATACATTTTGAGATCTATGTGGTGTTTACATGAGTTTTGTTGATGTGTTGATGATGTCTAATCTATATATGCTGTGACAGGTTTTTGACATGTTATGTATGTGTAGAGGTAGCTTGATGTGATATATGCCAGTCTAGCACAATATTAGCTAGGTTATCTGTAATTTGATTCAATTGTCTTGGAATATGTGTAAATGCAATGGAATCAAAATGTCGAGATAACCGTGTAACCTGTAGGTATTTGCGAAAGAGTCAAGGATCGCGTATGCGGTACACATTGTTGAGTTGGAGAACGACTAGTTGAGAGTTGAGAAAGATGCTAAGGTGACGAATACTATGATGTTGGGCATCAGCCTGGAGGCCAATGTTGACAGTGTATTCGGCTTGGTTGTTGGTCGTTGAACCCAAACATATGCCGCTCAAATGGAGAATTTCATGTGAGGGGGTGTAGAGAGGCCAAGCAGCCAAAGCAAGATTTTGTGTCCAATGACTGGCACCATTGGCGTAACCGATGTGGTAGGCTGGTGGAGGAAGCATCTGTCAATAGCACAAATGATAGTTTAGATGTGAGGGATGGAAAAAAGATTAAAAACACTATAAAATAAATAACCTAAAGTAGACTGACTATGTTTAAGCATAAAATTTCTTTAAGTACAACCCGTTGATGGGTTCTTTGAGAGAGAGGCCTTCAGGAGAGGCCAGGATGTATGCACCTTTGGTAAGGAAATGTTGGATAATGTATGGGCCATGCCATAGTGACTCGAATTTTCCATGGCCAAAGGTATCATGAGAGATATCATAAGCAAGGATGAGGTTGCCTTTGCGAAATGAGAAAAGGTTGACATGTCGATCAAAGGTAGCCTTTGATCATTTTTTAGCTGCCTCATTGTTCTGTAATGAAGATCGATGATCTTCATCCAGGGATTCTAAGTTCAGCAAGCACTGCTCCATTGGAGCAATGTCGGGTAATAACTCAATTGTGGTCCGTAAGGTTGGAATTTCACACTCGATGGGAAGAGTGGCCTCAACCCCATGGACTAGATAAAATGGTGTGAAACCAGTAGTTGTTTTCATAGTTGTACGATAAGCCCATAGCGCGGAAAATAACATATGATGCCAATTGGTCTTATGTTTGTTAACCGTGCGCTGTAACATGGTCTTGAGGACCTTGTTAACTGCTTCGACCTGTCCGTTAGACTGAGGGTAATATGGTGAGGCAAACTCATGGGAGAATCCTAACCGAGATGAGAGTTCGACGAAAATCTCATTCTTGAAGTGTTTCCCATGATTGGAAACTAGTTGGAGTGGTACTCCAAAGTGATATATGACTTGGTTAAAGAAAAAATGTGTTGCGGTGTCAGTGGTATTGTTGAAGGTGGGCATAGCTTCAGCCCATTTGGTGAAGTAATCGACTGCGACAACAATGTATTTGTGACCATTGCTGGAGGGGAGATTACAAGTCATGAAGTTGATGCCCCATTTACAAAAAGGGTCGGCAGTGATGACTAGATGAAGAAGAGTAGGTGGTGCTTGGG
>ML828198.1:172770-199816 GCA_009831015.1 Picea engelmannii | reverse complement strand
GAGAGCTACTCTTTCTTGCCTAAGGTTTCCAAACCTGGATCGTATGAACCTTCAGATGGTTCTTGGGAAATTGTCCTTGATCTTAGTTGAGTATCTGGGTAAAGGTTTGGTACTGTTCCAAGGTTTATGGGGTAATTCCTGGGGAAGAGTACTCATGAGGAGCCTTCCTAGAATATTACGAGAATCAAGCAAACAAGATGATTCTCGGTGGAGTGAACTCATGCCCTAGACTTAATCATTTGTACATAAACCAACTATGGCATGTAAGTATACACATGCATCCATTATTTCCTGTCTAAAAGACCAGGCAATCATTCCACACATAAATCATTATGGGCATATAAACATGAGCATGTATTTATGATATTCAATTCAAAATACAAGGCATAAAACACTTATAATATCCACCAGGCGTGATGCAACTACTGAGAGGGGTGCTCGTTTCCACCCAACCATAGGCTCAATGACTCTAAACAGATTTACAACTAGCCACCCCCGAGATAGACCATGATGCTTTGAGATTCAGTCTCCTACTTCCATCTCAATGAAAGTCAAGGACGAAGGTTACTCTTCTTCTCCTGATACAAAAAAATAATTTAGGATGAAGGTTACTGTCCTTCTCCTATGTTCAGAACTCCTTGTGTTTCCAGAGTTTCTCCAGTTTTCTTCCGCGATCCCTGTCACACACGTTTTTTTTCTCTCTACCCTTTACCACACTTCCTCTCTTGCCTTTTCTTTGCAAGATTGTGTGTGGCGCAAATTTCCCCATCCGTGGTCAGGTCTGAGAGCTTTTACGAATGGGTGGTTCACCCCCATCCCCTCATTAACTCTTGAGGAGCCTCCCCACCTACCAATCTGATGGAAAATCCATTCCAGGATCAGAGATTTTCTTTGGTCTTTGAGCAAGTAAAAACCAATACGGTACTGGCTAGGTGGAAGTTAACACAACCATTCTAGGTCCCTTCCAACACCTCTCATTATCCATTGTGGTCTATTTTAGCACATCCCCCTCCCATCAGTCATGCAACACATATTCATAACATAATTTACATTCATCGACCTTTTATACAGAGGTCTGTCAAATTAACCATTCACATCTTTGAGTTTTCCATAGTTCTTGTCCACTATAGTTATTTTTATATACTGGGGGAAACAGGGTGTTACAGGCACAACTTATAGATACATTGTTAATATTGAGCAAAAATTTAAGTAGAAACAATAAGAGTTTGGATATGAAAACCCCTCACAGTCGAAGAAGGGCAAAGGAAACCCCAAACCACACAGCAGGGGACCAAGTAATGATGGCCACTCTCAGGAAAATCCATCCAAGCCACAACACAAGAAGGGCAACGAGAAGACGAAGAAGGACACGAAAAAATGGTGTGAGTACCATAAAATTCCTTGGAACAAAACCGATGAATGCATCTCCAAGAAGTCCATCAGATTCTAAGTCAGAGGCAGATTATGATTCTAAGTAAAATCCTGAAGGAGGGAAACAAATTATCGATGTTGAACCCAGTGCCATGGTCGTTACCATGAAAGTCTGGCCAGGTGAACCAAAAGAACCAGAGGAGGGGGAATGTCTCTTTCATTTGCAAATCTAGGTCAAGGGGGCTCTGATTCACTTCATTTTTGACAACAGTAGTTAGAAGAACATGATTTCAGAAGAGTTCATCAAGTGGCTAAACCTACCAACGACACCGCACCTGCAACCCTACACCATCGGTTGGCTTCGTCAAGGAAGAGATCTTCATGTCAGATAATAGTGTCATCTGTCCTACAACATCAAGACTTTCAAAGATGAGATACTGTGTGATATTTCTCCCCTTGAAGTTTGTGATGTTCTTTTAGGACAACCATATTTGTGGAAGCTTAATGTTGTGTATGAGTCTAGACCCCACAGTGTTGTTATTACTTTGGGTAGACAATTATATAGGATTCTAGAGGTGGCACCACCTACCTCTATTTCTTTAATATTTTCTAAGCAGTGTAGTAAGGTCATTTCATAGACCAGGAAGTTTGTCTTATTTGTGATCTGTGCTCACAGTAAGAAAAAGGTCATTGCCACATCTGTGGCCTCTACACAACACCTCTCCTTGCAGTAGAATCAAGTGGATATGATCGTGGAAGAATACAAAGACATCTTTGTCTCACCTACAGGGGTACCAACACATAGCCAAGTCAAGCATCCAATTGATCTGACCCCCAACGCACCTCTACCTAATGGACCAGTCTATCGATGCTCGTTGATGGAGAATGATGAAATCAGGTTTCATATCCAAGAGCTTCTTCAAAAGGGGCACATCAAACTCAACTCCTCCCCTTGCGGAAGCTCAATTGTACTGGTGCAGAAAAAGGATGGGACTTGGCGACTCTGAATTTATTACAAAGCCTTAAACAAAATCATAGTGAGGAACTGCTATCCCATTCCTAGGATTGATGACCTTCTAGACCAGCTAAAGGGGGTAAAATTATTTAGCAAGATTGACTTGAAGTCTGGCTACCATCAGGTTCCCATCGAACCAATGAATGTTTAGAAGACAACCTTCAAGTCTAAGGAAGGTCTCTATGAATGGCTAGTCATGCTCTTTGGCTTAAAAAATGCACCATCCACTTTCATGAGGTTGATGGATGATGTATTGAAACCTTTCACCAACTCCTTTGTGGTAGTATATTTGGATTTCATCCTCATCTTCAGAAGAACATGGGAGGATAACATGCATCATATTCAACAGGTTTTGAGCACTCTACAACAACACAAGGTTTATGACAACTTGGAAAAATGATATTTTGGCATGAATAGGGTCCAATACCTGGGCTACATTGTTGATGAAAATGGGGTACATGTTGATCTAGCTAAGATCCAAGTCATTCATGACTCTCCATCCCTGACCAAACTTATTGAGCTTCAGAGCTTCTTAGGACTCACCAATGTTTACTGACAATTCATGTTGGGATTTTCCCATATTGCCTGGGCCCTTAGCCAGGTGACGAAGGGTGGTGGTAGGGCCAATTTAGTGTGGAGGAAGGAGAAAAAACAAACATTTGAAGATATGAAACATCATTTGTTCTCAACTCCCATACTCTCCTTTCCCAATCTACAACAACCATTCGAGATTCAAACTGATGCATCTGACTATGTTGTGGATGCAGTTCTCACTTAGCACAAGCATCTGGTGGCATGCCATAGTGAGACACTCTCCAATGTTGTCTATAAATACCCCACCTATGATAAGGAAATGTATTCCATTGTACAAGCCTATCGTCAATGGAAACATTACATTCTGGGGACAAAGATGGTCATACACATTGATCACAAGCCTCTACAGTTCATACAAACACAGGGAAAATTGCAGAATGACCACCATCAGAAGTGGTCCACCTACTTGCAACAGTTCCATATAAACATCAAGAATAAGACATGTATCTCCAATTGTGTCACTGACTGCCTTGATCGGCCTCCTATGGCTGCACTTACCATGTGATCCATTCCTATGGACATGAAACATCAGAGTGGCCCCAACTTTACCAGAAAGATCCATACTTCACCACCACATATCATCTCTTGGGTACATGTGCCACTGTCACTAATTTTCACATTCAGGACAGAATCGCATGCAACCTCGACCATCTCTATGTTCCTACAAGCGAGTGTGTGAAGCTGATTTGGGAAGCCCACTACAGTCAAGTGGAAGGACATTTTGGCGTAAAGAAAACTATGGCTATCCTTCAAAAAAAAAATTATTGGCTAAAACTTCGACTGGACGTCAGCAAGTATATCAGATCTTTCATTGCCTGCACCATTGCTAAGATGACCATCAAGAAGAAACGATTATACACCCCTCTTCCTATTCTTGAGAAGCTGTCGGAGTCCATTTCCATGGATTAAATGTCTGGTTTTCTGACCACCAAGCACGTAAATGACTGCATTTTTGTGGTTATTGATCGGTTTTCAAAGATGGCCATCCTCATAGCCTGTAAGAAGACTATCACAGTGGCTGATACTGTCAGTATCTTCTTTGAACGAGTTTGGGTGCACTTTGGGATACCGCAGACCATCATATCCGACAGAGACATCAAGTTCCTCAACACATTTTGGTCGAGTCTGTGGTCTCTATTGGAAACCAAGCTCACAAAATCCACTTCTTTCCACCCCCAAACTAATGGCCAAACCGAGGTCTTCAATCAGATGACTGTGCACATCCTACACATGTAAAAATCTAAGCATCCTCGTACATGGGATGAGAGTCTCCCATATGTCCAACACAATTACAACATATCTATCCATAGTTCCACCGACCATAGCCCATTTCAGGTGGGTCTGGGATTACAACCCTTGAGACCCATTGACATTTCACTTCCTCTTTCGACTGCATAGACAAACTCTTCCCCTAATCAGTCTGTGGTCGAAAAATGCACCAGATTCATTAAACGAATTCAGCACATCCGCCAACAGGTCTAAGAGATTTTGCAGAAATCCAATGCTAAGTAGAAGCAACCCCATGATAAACAAAGGGTACCACACCAGTTTCAGGTTGGTGAAAAAGTTCGGTTACATTTGTAGAAGGGGTGTCTCACCGGACTGCATCGAAAGCTTAGACCACTTCGTTATGGGCCTTACACTATCACCAAGGCTATGGGTAGCAATGCTTTTGAGCTCAACACTCCACCCTTCCTTGGTCTGCATCCAGTATTCAATGTGGACCTCCTTCGGCCATATTTCACACTGTTATTGGAAACCTATGAGATCGTCGAAAAACTGACACCAACAGATCTGAACCATGACTGCATGGAACAAGCATCCACCGATCAAATAATGGACACACAAGTCAAGTTCACTCGCCAGCAATAGATCCATCTTTAGTCGGTTGTCAAGGCATGGAAACTCCTACACCAAGGCAAGTATCTCACCCGAGGCCAAATCCAATAGACGTTTACTCACCTGATGGGGGAATTCAATGTGATGGATACCATTTCTTCCTAAGGGAGGAGGATTGATCCAGATGGATATTTGTGGCCACCCACCTATTCCAATTGGCTCCTTGTGTCTATTTTTTTTTCAACACGTCTTTTTGTGCTGTTTTATAATTGTGAGTTCTACACTTCCGAGGCTATCTTAACCCTCACAAATTCTCTAGGTGGATACAGGTGGCCTCTCGCCTAATCCAACTAGGCTATTTTGTATGTTTTCATATCAACACATCTTGTTGTACTTTTAGGGTTGTTTTGAGGCCCTAAACATTGTTTTTTTTACTCTCCACAACCAGATTATAGATAGAGTCTGAGTCTGACAGCGAAATGTGAAGTTATCTGAAAGACCTTTCTAATGGGCTATCATGTGCCTAAAATAGAGGTCGCATGCAAAAGTTATGACCCTATGAAGTTGAGGTACCAAATTACACCAACTTACCCATAGGGACCACATGACGTTTGGCGTTTCACCTTCTAGGGTTAGGTTTTTGGATGTCGAGGGTTTGGGCATTCATGAGTAATATGAAAAGGGCCTATGGAGCCTCATTGTAATCCATTATGCTCAGACGAATGCACGTAGTAGCCACATCTCTTCTCAGAGATAGCTACCACCATTCAAGCAAGTTTCAGCTCTACAGTTTTACAGTTTCGACCTATTTCATTATTTAATATAAGATATTGTTCACTGAATATTTGTGTTATTCTTCTTATCTTTGTGTTTATGGTATTTATTTTATAATCATTTCATTCCTCTCCTAAATATGGATCACTTGGTATGGAAAATTAATTTACCTCCTGCATCATGGGACTTGCCCAAAAAACCTAAGACGTAAGGAAAAAGAGCTCTCAGGCTAAAATCCACACAACATCGCCTCGTACATTCAATACTTTTCCACATGAATTATGATGGATTTATCTTAATATGTATCGAACGTGAATATGAAGAAAAGGTTCTGAGGGAGCTCCATGATGGTCCTGTAGGTGGACACTTTGCAGGGAATACCACAACTCACAAAATATTAAGAGTTGATCATTACTGGCCTACTCTATTCAAGGACGCTCATATATACACTAGGAACTATAATATTTTCAAATGATCGTAGGTAGAGAAAAGAGAGAAGATGTCCCTCTTCAACCAATGACCATATCCAGACCATTCAAGCAATTGTGGCTAGACATCAAAGGGGAGATTACCTCGAGTTCTTCAAAAAAACATAAATACATACTGACTTCTACTGACTATTTTACGAAATGGGTAGAGGCCATCCCTCTGATGCACGTGAATGAAAAGGTTGTGATCCAACTCATAGAACAACATCTGATCACAAGGTTTGGGGTGCCTTCCATTCTCATTTTTGACAATGTTGCTTACTTTTATTCTACTCTATTAACAAAATTCTCTCTAGACAAAGGAAACATAATAAGATACTCTGCAAACTACTATCCACAAGGAAATGGGGTTGCAAAATCAACTAATAAGAACCTAATGAGGATCCTGAAGAAAAAAATTGCAGACAATCAGAGGAATTGGCATAGCTCACTTCATAATGCTTTATGGGAAGATAGAGTAACACCCAAGGAAGCTATAGGAAACTCTCCATACTTTCTGGTATATGGACAAGAATCCATTCTTCCAAATGGGTTATATATTTTGTCACTTCAACTTTCTAAGGGTTCAAGAGGACAACCCTCACCAGTTATTCAACAAAGAATTGATGCCATCCTCATGCTATAAGAGGAAAGGGAGAAAGAAAAATCAAAATTTGTCTCTCATCAACAAATAGTTAAAATATGGTTTGAAAAACACAAGGCCAAAGAGAGGAATTTTGAAGTAGGAGACGTAGTCCTAAAATGGGATAGAGAAAACAAACCTAAGGGAAAACATTGAAAGTTTCATAATCTATGGCTCATACCTTTTCAAGTATCCCAAAAAAATGGGGCAGGCACGTATCGGTTGCAAAATATAAGGGGGGAACCCGACGCCCTCCCGGTGAATGGCCAATCCCTAAAACAACATTTCTATTAAATGTGTGTGTGTGTGTGTGTGTTTGTGTGTGTGTGTGTTTTCATGTTATATTCTCATTAGGATAAATGTGTAGGTATAGGGTAGACTGATTGCGGAGTTTTTTTATTCATGTCTTTTCTTTTTGTTTGGTATTTTCTTGTAATAAAGTCGTGTTCCATAAAACATTAGTTGACCTTAATAAATATGGTGTAGAAAACTCTGCTCCCAACTGACGCTTACGTGCAACATAAGAAATGCTGAGAAATTACAAATTTCTTCAAGAGGATCTATATATGTCTTTGAAAAACAAAATACTTTGGTAAGTGATGAAGTGTCTGCCTAGTGGTATGGTAAATCCCAAAGGGAAAGATGGCAAGTTCGAAGGGATCACATGTACCTCTAAGACAGATCTAGGAATAATTTCACAATGACTATTTCATCTTGGAGTTAACAGACGTCCTCCTCTCCAACTCACTCAGGCAACTTCTACGAGAAATAAATCAATTATATTAAATGAGTGAAAAGTCAGAGAGGGTATGCAAATAACTTCGTCGGGGCTATGGATTCTCATAGGTAGTGGAGAAAGGTATGTGATATCAGGGTGACTTTGTAGGGGCTATGGATGCTCGCTGGCAGCAGAGAAACACCGTAGCGAGTGAATAATGATAACAAAAAGTTCCTCAAGCCAGTGAATGCCTTACCTGACTCTTGTAAAAAGGGGGAATGGGTCACGGTCAAGAGGAACAAAGGTGGCATAAGGGCTAAACCCCATAGGCCAACCCAGACTCACGAACCTAGGAAATTGTACACGCATGGATATGAAGTACTCTGATAAAAGTGAAGCCAGTAGTTCTCAACACGCTTCTGCACCAGCGAAGCCTGAAGGAAGGAACAAAGATTTTTATTTCGCTCGGAGAATATCCATTTGTTGAGTGCTCAACACACCCTAAAATATTTTACGAAATTGTTTCTCTTTTTGGGTACCACTTGTTTTCTTTTGGCCTTTTTTCTAGGTTGATTCTGTTGTGAGGAATCACTAATTTCATTTTTTTGTGTCATGATCAATCAAGTTGCATTTATTTGAAATTGTAAAATTTCATTCTTTGTGTCAAGAAAGAACATGGATTTTTAACTATGAATTTGTAGCTAAAATTGTGACCCCCGCTCTTATGCTTGTCATTGGAAAAATCCGATCAAGAAAAATTACCACACAGTAAACCAAATTCTCGATCATTGATGTATCATCGACATCGATAAAAGGAGGAGTACATTTTTGCTAGTTGTTCACCAAGAAGATTCATCAGTTAGTCGATTTCCCATCGATGTCAGCGAAATACGAGAGGGATAAAGATTGACATAAGCCATGATGAACCTCCGATAGCCAATGAAGGATGTGTTTGTATGAGGTCAGTAAAATATAAAAGGGTTAAATCATTGAAAATTTATGCATCGACACATCGTCAATCATTGATCCCCGGTGCACTTTCGACATCAAAAAATTTCGAGGGGGTTAATCCGGGAATAGTTGTTTAAACTTATCATCAATCGTCGATCATTGATACTTTTCAACATCGCTAGGGAAGCACTTGTTGTTAAAATGATTAGATAATGAAAAGTACCCAGTTATGAATAACATGGTTAAATGAAGATGCCAATTTCAAGTGCCACGTGTCTTTGTTGCGTAGGAATTTCGTACGGTCCAAGTCACCTTAGGTTTCCCCCCATCTCCTAGTCACACTGCCAAGTCAACATTTCCACATCAACACTATACGACAAGATGGATCGGCATCGGAGTTTCACCAAGAGATATCCAAGCACATCGTCAGAAGGAAAACACCGACTCTCGATCTACCCGTTAAAATACTAGACTGATGGGACGTTTTCAGCACACAATAAGATCTAATTCTGCCATTTAATAGGCCAATTAATATTTTTCTCCATATACATTTCTACCCTATGCCCCAATTGAACAAAGGAAATTTGAAACCGTTGATAGAACACATTATATCCAGCACCCATTCCACCAACCTATGACTGCATTTAATATTAAACATAATGAAGATCCGATGACATATTTTGTAGAACCACACTCATATCCCGAATTGAATAACTGATGTGACAAGGTAAGTATTATATTCATTTAAATCACTAAGATAGTTTTGAGCACCTCCATTCTACACACAAGTTTCCCATTTCCAAAGGAGCCAAATAAGCGAAGAGAGTGTCTCAAGAGTTGTGTTTGGTTCTCATAATTTCAAAACACAACTCTTGATATGCTAAGGTTAAGCTAACGCGAAGAAGTGGTATGTGTTAATTTTTTATCTGTTTGGCGGTCGCAATTTTTTATATATCAGCAGTCGATCTGCTATACAGTGCCCAATGATGTTCTATCTACAGGGAAAAATGCTTCCAAGGAAGGAAATGACTAGATGATCGTCGAGGGCACCAAAATTAAAGGAGGTAGATATTGGTGAAGGATCTTCTCCCAGCACCATGAGGCAGTTGGAAGATGCACCCGGGGTGGAACCAGACATTAAAACTTCTATGTAGAAGGAATTTATTCAACCTCCCGCTTTTGGTGATATGGAAGCAACCACTGGATCAAAAATAATGCTCCCACAATGGGGATATTTTTTCAACTAAATCAACCAGGAAAATTACCCAGAGTTTATCCCACACAGTGACCCGTATGTAAGGGTGCTTGACGACCAAGTTTTCTAGAATATCTGGTGGTTGTGCTTGCATATGGTAGCCTATCGAACTCTAGTATTTCCTTGCATAAAGACCTTGAGTTGGATAATTGATCACACAGATGCGCAAAAATTCCTAATCAACAATGAGAATGGCGGATGTGTCATATTTTTTCTCCCGACAGAGGTCCAAAAGTACTACAAAATCAAGGACCCAGAGGAGAGGTTGAGCATAGACTTCGTGGTGAAGTTATATTATTTTCATGACACCATATTTTTAATGGATTCATGGTGGAAGGAAGACAATAACTTTATGAAACAGAGCACCAGATGATATGAGACAATGAACATGAGGGAGCCATATAGATACTTGATGGCTCTAATCTACCGATTATATAGAGAAAAGGACCGCGCCAAGTTCTCGGAGGCATGGATTCCCCTAGAATACACTATGGCGATTTCTGGGAGTAGCTTCAACTGGGGAGAAATTGTATCCAAGAAATTGAGCACCAGTATACTTCATGGCCCAAGAACCTCAACGAGAGATATAGAATAAGTGAGCCGAGTGCGAAAAGGGTTGGGAAAATATCAATCTGGAGATGAAAGGCATTGGCCTCCCAGAATTTGGCTCACCTAAAGACTTTCTCATCCTGCATGACATAGTCAAACGACATGTACAACAAGACTCAACATGGGCAGTGGATATTGCATAGGTGGCGAGCATGACACCAGGTCAAATACAACATTTTATGGAACATCTGATCAAGGCTCATGTAGTTCTGCAATGTTTGAGTACCAAAATCATCAAATACAAAGAATAGACAATAGAAGTGAAAGAAATCATTTTATCCCTGATGGATCAAAACAGATTCCCATATGATAACACATGTGAGGATCTCTTCATCAAGTGGTCAGAATATGAGAAGAGTCATCCACTCCAGTAGAACCACGAGATGATTTCCATAACAAAGAGACCAAGTGCCACGTGGAAATATTTTGTTTTACTAAACACAGACTTGTAGAGGCTATTTTTAGTTAGTGATTCTTTATAAATAAGGGGATTGACCTTTTAGAAAGGGTCGATAGTTTTGGGAAAAGACCCTCTTTTTTTAGAATTGTAAAGAACTATTTCTGAACAACCTTAATTGAGAAGTCTTGTTTAGGACCAGAGACAAAAAAATAATTCATTAAAGGCGTTATGTGATTGGATTCAGGAGGAACTACTTCCAACTTTATTTCAGTAATTGATGATGTAACGAGTAAGAGTTTCTGAATCAATTGATAAGTTATATGTTTTAATATTTTTGCAGTTCTTTTGTTATTAATGATGAAAATAAAATCGTTGTGTTAATGTGTGATTCATGGTAGAGCTAAGGAAACTATTTTTCTTGCAATCATCTTACTACATGCGTATTTTCTTTCAATAATCGTATCTCAGTCACTGTTGAAATACCAACAAGTTAATGTATTATTACTAGACTTGTAATAGGTGTTAATATCTTTGTCTGCATGCTTGAGCACGAGGGTTATCCAAGGCTCAGCCTTCTTCAGTAGTTAAGAATCCCTCTATCAGTTGGTTTATACCATTACACCTCATTTTATCAGACTCATCTAATAAAAGAAAAGAAAAAAAGAGAATGTTTAATCTAAAGGAGGAACTTCCACAGAAAGACATCATGTCAATCACTAAGTAAATCTCATCGATAAATTAGCTATATCAAAAATTCTGGAGAACCATTCCACCATCAAATACTGTAGATTCTAATCGGGCCTCTAAGGCAGGTTTAGTTACTACTATTGAGTCAAAGGGATTTCATACCCCTCAACACCCCCCAGAGGTTGAACCGATCATTTCTATGAATTCTCTCATTAAATTCTCTTCTCCCCAAACCCTCAGGATAATTGATTAAACTAAGCATCAAAAGGTCATCATTCCCATTTACATTGGAAACACCCATAATTTTATTCATCAATGCATTTCCCAAGAAACTAATTGTTATATACGAGTAGTCGACAAATTTCAAATCATGATTTCCAATTGTAGTTCCATGACATGTGAGGGAATTGTGAAAATGTGAATCTCCAAATTGGTCAGTACCACATGAAATCTCACATGTTTTCTATCAACATGGGTGGTTGTGGCATTGTGTCGGGTTCAGAATGGTTAAGGACTTTGGACCCCATTCTTATGTATTTTAAGGAATTAACCATGTATTTCAACCAGGAGGGCCAACAATATAAGTTCCAAGGAATCACAGTAAGTTCCCCAGAGATCATAAGTTACCATTGCATGGAAAATCTCCTAAAAAAAGGTCATTCCAGCATTATTTCACAACTCCATTCCATTCACACCACAGAGACACCCTTTGTTCCTCCTGACCTCCAATCCATCCTCTCCAAACATCAAGCTATTTTTCCCACTCCTCAAGGACTTCCTCCTTCATGTGGTGTTCATGATAATTACATTCCCCTTGTCTCCAACAACCTTCCTCCCAATTTTCATCCCTATCGTCATCCCTTTGCCCAAAAAATTGAAATTGAGAAAAATATTCAAGAATTTCTTGATGCAGCTGTTATCCATCCTAGTAATATCCCTAATTCTTATCATGTGATCATGGTACTTAAGAAAGAAGGATCTTGGCACATGTGTCCTAAATTTTATGCCCTCAACAAACTCCCCATCAAATATAAATTTCCCATTCCTATCATTAGTGATCTCTTGTATGAATTAAGTGTTGCCCAGTTATTTACTAAACTTGATCTTCATTCTAGTTACCACTAGATACATATGAAAGAGGAATACATTCCTAAGAATGCATTTCAAACTCATGAGGGCCAATATGAGTTCTTTTTTATTCCCTTTGGATTGTTTAATGCTTGCTCCACTTTCCAAATCCTCATGAATCATGTCTTCCATCCTTTTCTCCATCATTTTCTCTTAGCTTTTGTTAGTGCTAGAAGTTGCCCCTAGACTGCTATAGGGTCAAGCCTAGCACATCTTCAGTTATTGCAATGATTTTATAAATAAATATGTGTTTAGGGTTTTGAAATAAGGTGGATTAGGTAGATGGAAAGAGAATGAATAAGAGAAATAGGCTAAATGCAGATCAATAAAAACACCATTGGGCATGGAGTCAAGTAAACACCATGTTGATCAAAGGAAATCAAATTGTATATCAGAAATACGTTTATATGAAAATGGGTAGAAGAATAGGGAATAAACGAAAAGTAGAACACCCATCAAACCAAGATTCTCTTTGTCAAATGGATGAAACAGTGCTTGAAACAAAACACACAAATAATAGGCAGTCAAGGAAAAATCTTTACCGCTCGGGAATCTATCATCCATGAGAAGCCATTGATTCTCAATGTCTGCAATTCATTCAAGTAAGACAGAAAACAGAATGTAAAACAAGGAAGATGGAAAAACAGTGTTTAGACAAGAGAAATCACAATCTGATAAAACAAATGTCATAGATCCCCAATGTAATAAGTGATCATAGAAATTGATGCCCCTCAGGCTTACAATAACACCTACTGGCTGGCTAATTCATCAAATTCTTCTCAGGACTTACCCTCTCAGGCATATCCCCCATGAATCTTTCCTTCCAAAAGATTTATAGATTTACAATGATACGTTTTTTTTTCCTCCCAAATTGATGGATCTAGGATTTCTAAATACAGAGATTCGTTTCTATTTTGATGGAAATTAAATCATTAAACCAAATCTAAATAAATAGGTGTCGAATACTGAAGTTGTTGTAGAGCAATATCCTTCTTTGTAGCCAACAAATCTACCTTCAACTTCTACTTAGTTGCCATTTGTTCATTTTCTACCAATTGTGCCTTTCAATGTTGAGAGGTGGTTAAAGCCTAGAAAAAGGTCTCTAATGTTGAAGATGCTCTACCACTTTTGCTTTAGTTATTTTCTTAACAAATATGGAATTGATTTGTCACCTTTGACTGCTGGAAAAGATTACTCGAATATGGAACATTGATCCAAATCGAACTTGTCATTTAACTACTTAATTTTTGCCTGAAAATATGGAAATTAACTTCTTTAATTGACACTCTTCCACCTGTGCCTTATTTGAAGATATTATATTCCCTTTCCTGAGCTTGAAAACATAACTAGCCTTTTTGTGAATGCAATTGATAATGATAGCATATTGATAAATTAATTCAACCTCTAGGAGATATTTATTTGTTGTCGATTTCTTGTGCTGGTGCGTTGTCAATATTTCACAACTTCGTGACACCTGGGAATTTTCCCATTTCAGACTATATATGCCTGTATGTTCCTGCTGGGGATTTACATTGAAAACTCTGTCTTGAAAACTTTGCCTAACTACCAATAGCATCATGGATATCTAGTGTGTTGAAAAAGAGATCCCGTTAAAAACTCAACACGCAAACTTCAAATGTTCATTTCAATTCTATGAAAGAGACATGAGATATTTTGGGATTTGTGCGCCATCTCTATCCTATTGCATAGATCCTCTACTGGAACGATCATTGGAGTTACACTTTCCTCTATTCAATTTCTGCTGAGGTTCATAAATGATTTAACCAAATCACCATCTAGGGAATTTTTATCAATAACCTTCCTTTTATTGCTAAATGACTGCCATTGTTAATGGCTCAAGCCCCCGATTCTCTTGAAATAATAAAACAATATATCTTCAATTGAAAAGAGGCATCGGAGTTTCATTGTTGAATTTGTGTGATAATTCTTAAGTAAATGTCTGACAATATAAACACTTCCCAGTGCTCAAATCCAATGGTTATCAAGGAGACGCCAATTGATATAATTCAAAACCCTGTTTCAGATCCTTGGAACCTCTGCGGCCCTGGAAATTAGGATCTTTACAAATAATAACCTCAAGGTCCCCAATGATGAACTATGTATATTTTGAGACTACAGGATAAGTGTCCTTCCTATAATAGCTTGAAGACCAAGGTTAATAATGCATAAAGCATCCAATCATTGTGGTATACAAGCTATTGCATATGTAGAAGGGAGGACACCAACCATGATAGCATCCAAAAAAAACGTTCAGTAGACCAGCAACATATAGAACAAAATAGAAAGTTGGATCTTTTTGAATAAGATCATTCATGACTATGGCTACAAGTGAAAAGACCCCACCACAAAACTCCTTTGATCTTCTGAATATAGTGCACAAGAAAAATGGCAAAGTACTCTCTTCATATCCATACAACCTTGCAATATTTCTAGGAGCATATGTGCCAAGAGATATAGCACGAAGCAAAGCATTCATAAGAAATATTCTATGATAAGGAACCAATGTGTCAGTTTGAGATATCTGTGTTGCCTCTAACCTAGCAACATTGTTCTAAGGAGACTTGCCTTTGAAATCTGATTTTGATTCTCCACTCTACTTCTTTACTCTCTCCTCAAAATGGTAGACTTCAAGCTTCAAGCGTGCTATGGTGCTATCCAAGCCTCCTAAATCCCTAAATGAGGTTGCAACAGGATTACTATAGTCCATAAAGGCCTCAAGAAAATGCACAACAGTTGTTACTAAGTGTATGTGTTGTGGATCCTGATCTTTCAGAAGAGGGAGAAAAGGTTTCATTAAGCCCACATCTCTTAAAGAAGTGCATCTAGAGGAAGAAGAAACTAAAACTGTTACAAGAGAAAGCAGTGCTTCTAGTAAAGATATTGAACAATAGGAAGATTCACTGGAAAGGGAACTTATTGCCTTATGCATTAGACTAGGTAAGATGCCACGATGTCCTCCTACCTATTGTTCTTGGACAGTACCCTCAACTTTTCTCCTTTGTTACCATCCATCACATCCTGAGATCAATTATATTCCTCCACATAAATTTCAATGGAGAAGACAACTTTTGGTTATTTAACATTTGTGCTATCTTATCAAAGTATGGATCAATGTGCTCCTTGTCATTTGGATGGCCAATCATGTGAGGAATAATGCTTATCAGTTTGCATAGAGATTCCACATGCTTGATGTCTAGATTTAATCTGCAATATTGAAACTCTTAACAAGGGCAGAGGTTTCAAGGAAAGATAATTCCCCTTCATCAATTTTGTAAGAACACACTTCTCGGTGCTACAGGAATATCCCCATTCCTGCAACAAGGAAAAAATTGAAAATTTAGTATCTGGATACTAACATTTGCTCCTTTTGGGGATGACATGATCCCCACAAGCTACCAAGAACAAGCAAACCACTGTGCCTATAAATTCAACTTGAAAACCCTACAACCTTTATCTCTACAAACATTTAGATTTTTATGTGTTGTGCCTAGTCCATGGGTTATGGAGTCGGCCAATATCATTCAAATCTGGCCCAAACTTCTGCAAATGTTCTCCTCATTTGAAGCCAAAGTACCCCTGCCAATAGTTCCTTATATGCATTTGGCATGGAGTCTTTATTTCAAAAATGAAACCAAATACTAAATGAAAACCTCACGTATTGTGCAAACTAGAAATTCTCAGCCATGAGCTTATTCATCTATGCTACCCTACTCTAACTGTTGAAAATAAATGTTTCAAGTATATGGAAATTTCCAGAAAAATAATTCAAGCAATAAATTCCTTGACCTGTCTTCATGTATACAACAAAAGACATGAAAGGAGAACAAAGTATGCAACCAGAAAACAACAACCAGTTCATGTTTACTATTCCAAACGATCATGACAAACATTGTAATATATGGCATGACTGAAAATAGTGATTCCATCCATATAGAGACTAGATCATAGAATTCATGTATGACCTTACTGTTGCACCTCTTTCGTCACCTTAGTGAGCAAAAGAGAGGTGCTTGCAAGCTTAGTTGGGTTTGTTGATCAGGACAACTGCAAGGAAAAGGGTTAGAAAAAGAAATATAAAACAACAACTAAATTTATAAACATAGGGACATAAGGACAAAAGAAACAATGAGACCCATGTCACCAATGATAAGGCCGATATTAGTGAAAGAAAACACCGAGAAGCAAGGGGACTATGAGTCCCTTCTTCCTCGAAGGGAGGGCTCTTGGACCCCCACAAATAATCTCTTCTTACAACTTCGAAAAAGAAAATGAAAATGGTGAAAGAATTCTTTGCTAATCCACTCAAGGGGTGAGATGGATTGCCCAAAGAAATGATGAAAGTATACTCTTGGCAAGGATAGAAGAGTCCTCAAGAGAATAATGGTAGCATAACTTTGCTATGAAATTCCTTGAAAAATGAACTGTATCCATGGCCTTTTTATAGCATTCCTTTGAGCTATTGTTCAACTAGTTTGTAGTGTGTAAAGAGGCTAATTAGGGAATTTCTAGGTCTTTGACCAACCATCCAGTCGAATCCAGTCCAGATTTGAGTGTCAAATCAACTTGGAAGCTGAACCAGAAGTGGGTGGGAGGCCAACCACTCTCATAAATGCACCGTTTCTCAGTTGTGCAACTTTTTGTGACAACAGTAGTGCATCGTGCGCATGTGTGCGAATCTTGCATTTATGTTTCACGCATGTGCGCGCGTGCCCAACGTCTTCATAGCTCCCTTCAATTTTTCACTTTTTTGTATAGTTTTTGACCCTTTGTGAATGATTTTGTGTTAATTCAAGTCCATGGATGTCCTCATAACTGTTTGATGATGCTGAATTCTTGCAACCATTTGCGGATGGAATTTCAGTGATAACAAATGCCCCCTAATGGATGAGTTTAATAGCATACGTATAGCCGAAATACATCAATGTTTCTTCTACTGAGAATGTTGTTGTAAGAGGGAGAGATAGTGGGATTGTCCAAAGATATCCATTGGAGGGAAAAAGGAATCGTTTGAACCCAACCTTCCATGAGGTGTGTAACAAATAAACTGTGTACAAACGAGGCGGGCATGCCCCATGCTCGTGTCATGTAACTCAAAAAGAGGAATGAAGTGTTGATGTAGACAACTGTAGCGCCCTTGGGGTAGGTCAAAATAAAGGCAGAAGATAATTCTGTGGAGGAACATACCTTGAATAGTAGGTAGTGACATCTGTAAGAAGTATCATGGATTCTGTAGGCAATGATAGCCTAGCCAAGTTCAGAGGTCTTCGGCAAGTACAATAACTAACTGCAATAGTCACAAAGTAAGACCCACCGTAACATGAGAAAGTGTTGACGTCAAATGTTATGGGGGTCAACGATAGCAGGGAGCAATTTGTGGTTCTCCCTGTGCCGTCCAAGATCTCTCATTGGATGGGTAATGAGAATCAAGATACAGTCACCCTTCTGGAAAACTGTGTTGATGTCAACAAAAAGGGGGACGCAACTCCCAGAAGCAAATGGCTTTGTGAAATCTACTAGGTGAGGTTAGGAAGTGGAGGAGGTACATGGATGAAGTCAAGATGTAGGAAGACCCAAGACTTCCCTTGGTTGGAGTATATGTGAGATAAAAGTGGCCGCAACCATTCAACGAGGTCGAGTGTCAGGGGGACAACAAGACAGGGGATAAGTTGTGGCAGAGGCGGGACAATGTGAACAAACTCAGAGGGCAGAGCTAAGTCGTATATGGGGTACTCTGAAGATATGGATGATGTCATCAAGGGTAGATGATAAGTAGTGCCCCAACCAAGGGTGACATGGGTTGCGTTTTGCCAAAAAATGGGGAAAAGGTCGCCAAAGGTGACGAAAAAAAGGTAATGTAACTACTGTAAACAAAGGCGTTTGTACGATAAATAAAGAATAATTTGGGATAAGTGTACAAATATAGAAACGGGTGCCCCAATGTGAGATGGTTGGCCCAGGTAAGGAACAATTTTCTCAGAGAAATGGTGGAGGGTGGGGGCCCCATGGGTGGGTTTCTGTATGAGGTAGGTGAAATGAAGGGAAATTTGCAGATGGGAAAACTGATTGTGGATGAAATGGAGGGTTCATGATACTACGAAGGTTCATTCAAACAATAGAACTGTGAAGAGATAATCTAGGAGTCCATTGGGAAAGCTAGAAAAATGAGGAGAAGGAGTATGTGGCTGATTCGTGACATGATGTAAGACTATTGCGACTCCCATCCCTAAAGGGTTTTGAAAAAAAAATAGCATGAGTGTGAAAAGCGCAAAAGGGTGCTATGAATGGGACAACTCATGTGGGTAAGAGTGCTACCGGGTGACAGTACCGAAGATGCAAATGGAGGTGTTGGTACTGCAGAGCCGGAAATGGGGATCCTAGAGGCAAATGTCAGAGGGTGTGACTGGAAATGTAAGTGAGATTCAGAGGGAATGACTACATGCCATTGCTGAGTATATACCTGAAGGGGTTGTGTTGATGTATGCTTACCAAGTACCTACACACATGAAAACCAAATACCCAACGTGAACAATATCTGAAGAGAATCAAATATATGAGCATGTATTTGATAAATTTGAATATATGCATGCGTACCTGGTCAGGGTATGAAAAATGGCGTACCAGGGACTTAGGATGAAAAGAGGTCCAGGGACTGTTGTGATGTAGATGACGGGATGTTGATCCCATGGATAAAGACAGATCGAGAAATGGACACCCAGAACTCCCAGAATGGTGAGTGGAAGTTTGGCGAAAAGGCCTATATATAGTTGTAGGGCCCACATTGACACCTCATTTGTACTTGCTGCTATAGTGACTGGACGAGAATTATCTAGAGGAGATTTGGAGATTCTGGGAGGATGAGGCATCCAATCGAGGACCAGCAAGCTTCAGGTTAGTGGTTTGATCATCCTGCAAAGAATTAGGGTTTCATTTTTTGGGCAGGGGTTGTACAGAGGGACGTACAAAGGGTTTGATGAGTGTGGGCCCCACGTGCACGGGCGATCCGGAAGTAGGCGCGCACACGTGCGCGCCTGACCACCAGATAGGCGTGCATGTGGGGGAACTGGTAAGGGCATAAAGGGCACACACTATGTGCACGCTTGTTGGATGCACAGTTGTGTGCGGCTATGTATTGGACAGGTGCGCTCTAAAGCACGCTTGTAAGTTGAGCAGGCACGCACACATGCGCGTCTGTAGGATGGACAGGAACGTCTGAGTGCACGCTTGTGTAATGAACAGGAACGCATACATGTGCACCTATGGAGTGAGCAGGCGCGCACTTGTGCACGCCTGTGGATTTAAACAGCCGCGCCTTGGAGGCAAGGTTGACGGGTGAAACTTATCTTCTTGATGTTGTTTATGGTCCATTTGGTTGACTTAGGACTGTTTTATGTGGTTGTAGGTGAGCATTTTGCATGATGCCAGTTGGTTAGAGAGAGCGGGATTGGTCCCAGATGCAAGACACCATGGCTATTGAGGATCTAGGTGTACGTGCAACTTTGGCAGCCTGTGGGCTACTGAAGTTCTTTGAGTTCCCGTTGATATGGGTGTAGGAGTATCTCCTGCAATTTCTTATCTGGATGTGGATTCTGAACCTGCATTGCTTCATAGTGCAGGGAGAGCAGATTTCCTTCACTGCGGTGGAGGATGTGTACTTCTTGACTGGGCTCTCGTTTTGGGGAATGCCCCTACCGCCAGAGCCAGTGTTACCGAGGAATGTGTCGCTAGCGACAGTTGGCCGGAGATACTATTCAGGGATGAACTTTATCTACGACACTATCATGAGCATTGGGGTGATGGATGCCCTAACGGATCGCTACATAGCAGCGATGATTGTGAGAGTTCATGGGTCTCTGGTGACGCAGTGGATCAGTGGTGGCCAGCTGATTGTGATGGAGAGAGTGTTGGCCAGTGAGCACTTCGCCTGGGGGCTTACGCTGCATGCCAGGATGGTAGGGCAGCTGGACCACTGTTGGTCTACGGATACTAGAGAGTTTGCCTTCGGGTCCATCCTAGTGGCCTGGTTTCTGGAGAGGGTGCCTATGTTGCGCCCAAGGATTTTATTGGGTGTACCTGGGGTGCGAGAGCCGTGACTAAATAGGTGGTCGACTGTTTTTCTTCACCATGGTGGTGGCAAGGGAGACCACTTATTTACTGTTGAGGCGGCGCAGGTGTGGCAACAGATGCTGTAGGTGATATTACAATACCCCTATGTCGGGGTTGACTTCGAGGAGGATCCGGACATGGTGCTACCTCCAAGGGAGGTGTTTGACTATCGAGGTATGTTGATGATTTTGATATTATGGTTTTGTGAGATAGCATGATATATATGTATGATATAGATGATGATACTATCTTTTGTGTGTTTGTATGTGTAGATGTGGCACCTTGTGGGTGTGAGGTGGAGTTGCAGAGAGTGTCGGCTCATTAGGAGCTGGAGAGACCACCGCGGGGAGGGCCGCTAGTTGGAGAGAGACGGTGGCGTGAGGACGTTGTGGCGAGACTAGCTGATCCAGAAAGAGCAGCAAGGAGACACCGATTTGATGACCCTGGTGCTGGGCCATCACATGCTCTGTTGGAGGATGCCAGAGTAGATTTTGAGGACATACACCGTCGCCTGGAGGCGGTGTTATAGGGCGTTCCTAAGGGCATGCGGTCGCACATCTAGGATGAGGGCATCTTGGAGCAGTGTGTGGGGATTCCACCACCATGGTGGGCCATGGTATGATGGGCAGCAGTAGTTGGTGCTACGATGACTAGATGACTACCGCCGGGGTAGGAGGGACCAGTAGGGGGTGGGAAACCACCGCCTAAGGGAGAGGCAGTCAGTGGTGCTCTAGAGGCACCTTGAGTGGTGCGCTATGTATTTGTTGGATTTTTGTTTATAGGTTGGTGAGCCCATTTTGTAATAAGGTGCTTCACTGGCCTGCAAATACTTGTATTTTTGTAGGTAAACACTTGGATGGCACTGTGGACCATTTTATATATACATGAGTATACATTTTGATATCTATGTGGTGTTTACATGAGTTTTGTTGATGTGTTGATGATGTCTAATCTATATATGCTGTGACAGTTTTTTGACATGTTATGTATGTGTAGAGGTAGCTTGATGTGATATATGCCAGTCTAGCACAATATTAGCTAGGTTATCTGTAATTTGATTCAATTGTCTTGGAATATGTGTAAATGCAATGGAATCAAAATGTCGAGATAACCGTGTAACCTGTAGGTATTTGCGAAAGAGTCAAGGATCGCGTATGCGGTACACATTGTTGAGTTGGAGAACGACTAGTTGAGAGTTGAGAAAGATGCTAAGGTGACGAATACTATGATGTTGGGCATCAGCCTGGAGGCCAATGTTGACAGTGTATTCGGCTTGGTTGTTGGTCGTTGAACCCAAACATATGCCGCTCAAATGGAGAATTTCATGTGAGGGGGTGTAGAGAGGCCAAGCAGCCAAAGCAAGATTTTGTGTCCAATGACTGGCACCATTGGCGTAACCGATGTGGTAGGCTGGTGGAGGAAGCATCTGTCAATAGCACAAATGATAGTTTAGATGTGAGGGATGGAAAAAAGATTAAAAACACTATAAAATAAATAACCTAAAGTAGACTGACTATGTTTAAGCATAAAATTTCTTTAAGTACAACCCGTTGATGGGTTCTTTGAGAGAGAGGCCTTCAGGAGAGGCCAGGATGTATGCACCTTTGGTAAGGAAATGTTGGATAATGTATGGGCCATGCCATAGTGACTCGAATTTTCCATGGCCAAAGGTATCATGAGAGATATCATAAGCAAGGATGAGGTTGCCTTTGCGAAATGAGAAAAGGTTGACATGTCGATCAAAGGTAGCCTTTGATCATTTTTTAGCTGCCTCATTGTTCTGTAATGAAGATCGATGATCTTCATCCAGGGATTCTAAGTTCAGCAAGCACTGCTCCATTGGAGCAATGTCGGGTAATAACTCAATTGTGGTCCGTAAGGTTGGAATTTCACACTCGATGGGAAGAGTGGCCTCAACCCCATGGACTAGATAAAATGGTGTGAAACCAGTAGTTGTTTTCATAGTTGTACGATAAGCCCATAGCGCGGAAAATAACATATGATGCCAATTGGTCTTATGTTTGTTAACCGTGCGCTGTAACATGGTCTTGAGGACCTTGTTAACTGCTTCGACCTGTCCGTTAGACTGAGGGTAATATGGTGAGGCAAACTCATGGGAGAATCCTAACCGAGATGAGAGTTCGACGAAAATCTCATTCTTGAAGTGTTTCCCATGATTGGAAACTAGTTGGAGTGGTACTCCAAAGTGATATATGACTTGGTTAAAGAAAAAATGTGTTGCGGTGTCAGTGGTATTGTTGAAGGTGGGCATAGCTTCAGCCCATTTGGTGAAGTAATCGACTGCGACAACAATGTATTTGTGACCATTGCTGGAGGGGAGATTACAAGTCATGAAGTTGATGCCCCATTTACAAAAAGGGTCGGCAGTGATGACTAGATGAAGAAGAGTAGGTGGTGCTTGGGATTTGTTGGCATAAAGATGACACTTCTCGCATTGTTTCAGGATGTGAATGCAATCGTGAAATAAGGTAGGCCAAAAGTAACCTACTCGGATAATATTCTGAGCAGTGGATATTCCCAAAAGATGGCCCCCATATGCACAGTTGTGGCAGTCGTTCAAGACTCTATCGGCCTCGTCAATGGTCAGGCATCGACGAAGAATGGTGTCGACCCCTCGCCGGTATAAGATGTCTCCTATGAGGAGGTAGCGGGGGGCTTGGTGGTGAATAAGACGACGATCATCTCATGAAAGGTGGTTACCGAACTTTTGAGTTCAGAGGTAGATGAGGAGGTCGTCGTACCAAGGATCATCCTAAGTGATGTAAAAGAGGTGTTCGTCGAGAAAGTCGGTATTGACGAGGGCACTGGTTGTGTCAGAGGGGAGGGCCATGACAAGTTCGGTGAGAATGAGGGATTTCTTTCTCTTGGGTGTTGAGAATTCAAGATCATACTCCTGAAGGATAACGATCCATTGAGAAAATTTGTCGTTAATTTTCCAATGACTAAGCAAGTATTGCATAGGGTTGGAATCAGCTACAACCTTAGTTGTGTGAAGTAGAATATAGTGACGCAGTTTCTAGACTGCGAGGACGACTGCAAGAGCTAGTTTCTCTTCGTGTTTATACTTCAAGGGTGGCCCTGAGAGATTTTTACTAACGTAATAAATGACATGCTCATGATTGTCATCACCTAGCTGAACGAGAACTCCTACTACTAAAATAGATGATGCTGATATGTAGAGGATATAGTCGCGATTGTAGTCAGGTGCACTAATTAAAGGGGTGTTGGAGAGCGCCTATTTAAGATCGTTAAATGACTATTGGGAATGTTCATCCTAGTGAAATGGGATGTCGTGACATAGTAAGCGAAGGAAACCGTGTGCGCGAATGGCGTAGTCTGGGACAAATCGTCGTAGAAAGTTAGCCTTGCCTTGTAGGCTCTGAAGTTGACGTAAATTCTGGGGAGGTGGAATTTCAGTGATAGCTTGGACCCTGAGGGGATCCACGGTAATACCGCTTTGAGAAATGATGAATCTAAGGAGGTACCCCGTGGTGATGTAGAAAACACATTTGAGAGGATTCAAGTAGATGTTGTACTGATGACACCGTTGGAAGATGATTCGTAAATCATCAAGATGTTGGGTGCATTTATTGGATCGAGCTGTGAGTTCATCCAAGTATGCGAGGATGATATGAGCTAGATCATGAAGGATGTATGTCATTTCTCGTTGGAAAGTTGCACCAGCATTCTTTAAGCCAATAGGCATGACACGATATGAAAAAGTACCCCAAGGGGTAGTGAATGCGGTTTTGTACTGATCAGTTGGGTGAATTTGAATTTGATTATAACCAGAGAAACCATCCATGAAGGATAGAGCCTCATGGCCTGCGCAGTCGTCGATAATTTGATCAATGAAAGGCATTGGAAAGTTGTCTTTGGGACATGTGTGATTGAGATCACGAAAGTCCGTGCAAACGTGGATAGTACCATGTTTTTTGTTAACGGGTACAGGGTTGGAAACCCATGATGTATAGGCAATGGGGTAGATGAACCCGATAGCATGTAATTTGTCAATTTTGGCTTTGATGGCCACTGCTTTGGATGGGTGTAGCGGTCGTTGTTTTTGACGAACTGGTGTAATGTTGGGCTAGGTGTCGATGCGATGTTAAATGATAGAGGGATCAAGGCTAGGCATTTCTGTGTATGACCAGAGAAAAATATCCCAATATTCCTGGAAGAGGGATTTATAGGCGGTGATTTCTTGAGGAGTGCAAGCAACTCCAATGGTGATTTCCTTGACGAAGCCATTTTTGATGGAAATGTCGATTTTAATGGTCGGGAAAATGTTGGCCATATTACCTTCTTCAAAAGCATCAGGGGAAGGAATGGGGTTTTTGAACCAGTCGATAGGCCCTGATGGGATAAAATCCTTGGTTTTGACCGCGTAGATGGGGTGTTGGTTAGGAGGCATGGAGGCTTTTTGTGGAAAGAAGAGTGCATGGTGGTGTAGCACATCCCATGGGTAGTCAAGGTTGTTTAACTCTTCAAGTATTTCCTCATCACAGTAGAAGTGACGGGAATACAAGGGGTCATGAAGAGTGATATTGGTAACTATTGTTGTGTGGTTTCCCCCTAGTGATGAAGAAGCAAGGGGAACGATGCAAGGATATGGCGATGGTTCGCTCGACATAAACCAAATATCGAAGTACTGAGGAGTACCCGTGGTAGTTGGATGTAAAATTTCCATAGGGAAATGAGCGGGAGAGTTGGGGGGATTAGGGAGTGAATCCTCAGATAAGTCATCCAAGAACCATGGAGGCGTTGGAAGGGCCTCGGGTTTAGGAGAAATGACATGAATAATCTCTAGTGACGAGGTAAGGTCAACTATCGATTCTGTGGGTCTTTGAAGTGGGGTCAATTAGCGTTCCCTGTATTCAATGATCATAGGACACTAGTATGTAAAATGATCTAATGATTCACATAGAGAGCAAGGGCATCTCATACGTTCATTGACTAAAGTTGTGACATAACAGATGTCAGTGATTTTTGGTAAGGATGACGTAGCTAGACTAGGTTCACTCTGGAAGCTTTGGTGTACTGTGGCTAATGTCTACCGAAAGCATGGCAGTGCTGGGCAATGGTGGGTATAGTGGCCATATTCTGAATGTATAGTGCAAGTGAATTTCATTCGCAACCCTTTACTACTTGAATGGGAGGTGGTAGCGGCAGTGCTGGCTAGAGTGGTGAGTGTTGAGGGAGTTTGATTGAGAGGAATCAAATTTCGTAACTCTGGTAGAGATGGGCAGTTGTTGGTTTGGTGTCCATCTTTCTCACATAGTGCGCAAGGGGGTTGGACGCACGGAGTAAGTGGAGCTATGGGCTCCTTCTTCTTTCTCCTTCCCCTAGCTATGGCAGGGGGGGTAGTGAGTGGGGGTGTAGGGGGTATGGTGGGAGTAAGTATGGGAATCGTCATTGGGATTCCTTCTGTTTGGAGGGGAAGGGATGGTCGAGGGACCATCTCTGGTGGATGTAAATACCAAACCAGAATTGCTAACACCATATTAGGGAGGGTAAGAATTGTGGCTACCTGGAAATATTTGATGCCTGGTAGAGGGTAAAAGAAGGGGATTTGAGTGATGGCTTGGGGAACTATCTCCCAAACTAGGATATGTCCTTGGGGCGATGTGGAATCGTGGACTGGTGGGGTTGACGAGTTTGCAGGAGGCTCGTGGGGGGGAAGTTCTGTGACTAGTGGGATGTTAGATATGATAGAAACCTCCCTAGGAGGAAGGGTATCCTCTGTGTGAGTTTCATTGGATGATATGACGCATACTTGATTCGAAGGATGAAGGAGCGTTGGTGCTCCATGGTAAGTTCCTAACAATGTTGGATCTTTGAAAATGCCGGGACCCATCTATTACACATTATTTTCATCATCCTTATGATCGTTAATGATGTAAACCTATCTGTTGCTTTCAGAAGGGTCAGTAGCCTGTGTTCCTAAAGAGAGAAGGGAGAAGAACTTTTCCTGAGAAAAGAAGTTGCATTTTCCTATGTAAAAACCTTATTAAAAAGAATTTTGCAGGTTGCTATATAGGCAGGGTGCGAGAATGACCCATTCTCGTAGGTTGCACTATAGCTAGGGTGCGAACAGTTCGCAGGCTGCTCTATAGGCAGGGTGCGAGAATTCTTTCACGTGGGAAAAATGAACGTTTTCTCGAATATTCTAGAAGGAGAAACTTCTATGGTGAGGTGGAATCCGAATGGTTTGGATCTTACTCATTTTCATGATTTAGTGGGATCATCCTAACCTCCTCACCTTATCCTCTTCAACTTATAAAAGGAGAAGAGCTCTCATGGAGAAGGGGTTCTTCTTGTTCTTGAGTTTTGGTTGGCTTGGAATTATTAGCTTGGTTGGAGTAGCTTTGAGATTTTCTTTGTCAAGATAGATTGTGAGTAGCTATCAGATCCATGGTCTCAGAATCCTTGGAGAAAGAAGTGTGTGGGGAA
>ML828197.1:5136-65089 GCA_009831015.1 Picea engelmannii | reverse complement strand
GAGCAAGATGGGGTTTGTTTATTACATTTGGTATAAAAAGAGAGAAACTTTAAGAAAGAGAGAGATAGAAAAAATTCTTTGGTGCTAGACTTGCTAATGTTTGAAGAAGTTATGTAGGCTTGTCTGAATGTCCTTCTGGCATTGGTACTTTGACGCTGATCAAATCAAATATTCCCTCTGCTCTACTTTTTGGAAACTTGGTTACAAGCTCGACTACATTAATAATGTAATTTTCACCTATTCTTTTTTTTCTTTGGGGAAAAGGTCTGAAAAAGTCAATGTCCCAAATTTCAAATGGTAAGCTAGAGTTTACCGACTGCAAAGGAATTTCATTTTTCCATAGAGGCTGACACATTCTTTGGAGGTTGTCACATTTTTTCACTTGTTCCCAACAGTGTTTGTGTAGGGTTGTCCACCAAAGACCCACCTAGAGTATCTTTCAAGTTGTTGTATCATCCTAGAAGTGACCTCCAACTGGTCTCGCATGTGCTTTGTTGATTTTTCTTTCTTGTTCATTCTCTAAAGTGAATTGCTTCAACACATCATCAAGTCCCAGTTTATATAGATATCCATTCATGATATTGAATGGTGTTGCGTTTAGGGCTAGGATATTCTTTTTATTTGTAGGGAGATCTTAAGGTGCCTTCCCCTCTTCTAATTTTTTTTCTATTTCTTCAAGATATTTTCAGGTTGCTTCAATACAGAATAAAAGTGCATCTAGAATGTCACCCTCTATGTTGGTTGGGTCCTCTCCCATCTCTAGTTAGGATAGATGGTCGGGTCAGACGTTCTTTTATCCTAATCATATTACTACGTCAAATTCAAATTATTGAAATAACAATAGATAATGACACATTTTCCCTTCATGCATGGGTTTGTTAACTAGATATTTTAGGGCCTAATGATCTGTAAAAGAAGTAAATGGGTTCGTGAGTAAATAATGTTGAAATTTATGCAATGAAAAGATCATCAACAAAGCATCTCTTTCTGTATTCAAATAGTTTCTTTCTTATTTATTTATCTTCTGATTGGAATAAGAATTAAGATGGTTGATTGTGTCATCATATGGTTGTGAAAGAAATAATCCTATAGCAACATTTGACACATTGAAATGTACATGAAATATTCTTGACCAGTCGGGAAATTTAAGTATAGGGCCTTTGACCAATTAATTATTTAAAAATTAAAATGAATCTTGGAAGTCTTAGCTCCATCGGAATTTGAATTCTTTTCGATGTAGTTCATCCATCGGAAAAGTAATGTATGAAAAATAACATATGAACTTTCTATAATACCCAGTATGCCCAGGGAATATTTTTATCTTCTTTTGATTGAAAGGTCATTTTAAGTAGAGAATGATTTTAATTTTTTCCATATCTACCTTCACACCATCCTTGCATATGACATGTCCTAAGAGGATTCCAATTGGGGTGGAAAATATACATTTCTTAATATTTATGGACAATTGAATTTGCCTGCATCTTTCATGCATTAATATAATCCATTGTATGTGGTTTTAAAATAAGTTTTATATGGTACAGTCATTGAAATAGACATTCATTGTCTTGTAAATGTATTCTTGAAATTCCTTTACCATTATCCTTGAAAATATTGTAGGGGAATTATTTATCCCAAATGGAATTACCCTATAGGAAAAGGATCCAAATTCAGATAGAAATGTTGTCTTTGGTTGGTCTCCTTTGGATATGGGTACTTGTTTGTATCCTAATAACCCATCTATAACATAATAACATTCATGTACAGAGACTTCATTGATTATTTCATGTGCAAATGGAGTGGGGAATGGATCTTTAAATGTCATTTTATTGAGTCCTCTCAAGTAGACACATGTTCTTAGATTTTTAGGGTTGTGCTTCTTTGGCTGGACCACCATGGAACTTTCCCATTCTAATTTTTCGAATGGGTATATAATTCTCGCTGCTAACATTTTGTTGATTTCTTTCTGGAAGATTGGCTTGTATTTATGTGCTAGTTTATAAGGCCATTTTTTAATTGTTTTTTCCCCAGGGATGAGGTCAATTTTTATTTCCCCAATTTCTTGTACAAGCCCTTTTAATTCTTTATAGTCTCAGGAAAAAACATCTTGGTACTCCCTTAGTAGGTCAACTATATCAATTATATTTTTTTATGACCAATAATCACCTACTCATGCCATCTTAGGTCAATCATTATTTGATATACTAAATTCCTTTGTCTTTATCTCAAAATTCATTTATTCCAGTGGCTTTTCTTTGTCAAGGTGTTGTTCCCCTTCCTCGACTTTAGTAAAAATTTTTGGAAAGTCCAGTTGTTATGGGTCATACTTCTCTTCCTTGGTTACTTTTAATATTGACTTTACATGATGTTCCATGGTTGGGTGATTACTTCTCCACCAAAATATTTGGCCTGGAAAACTTGTGTTTTCCATGTCGATTCATCGAGTAGTTATACTTTCAATATTCTCCGTCGAAATAAAGTGGCATGTCAACTTCGATCTTATGTCAACCATCATTTTCCCTTTTTATTTATGCATGGATGGTGTCAATTTTTCAAACAAATTTTGATTTAATGGGATGATTCTCTTAAGTTCTCCTCCTCCGAGGTGAATTAAAAATATTTGATAAAATTTTCTTTGATGTCATACCAGTTGAGGGTGTGACAACATGCTTCTTCAATTTTTTACCATTTTCTTGGTATTTCATCCAACGTATTTAGAAACATATGCGGCCATAACCTTTCATCCCTATAGCCTATTGTACGCAATTTGTTTTCACAGTGGTGAATGTGTTCCACGGGGTCGTATCTATTTTTTAAGAGGAGAATGTCTGTTTTTTTAACTAGCTTCTTCTCTCGAAAGAGTTATATAAAATAAGTTGACACAACTATACATGTTTTTAGTCTTGTGGAATGCATTTCGTTTACACACCCGACCCCTAAATACCCTTTCTAGGGATGGGGCATCAAATGTTTATTTTTTATAACTATCTCAAATTCTAATTTTGGGATCTCCATTGGCTACTGCTTGCCACGATATTTCTAATGGTAGACACCACAATAAAATCGAAGCTCTAGTATGCAATTTGTCTCCTCTCAAAGTTATCTAGGCATTATTAGTTGGGGTCTTCGGTGTTCAGCGTTGAACGCCCCTTTTCTTACTCCCCAAAGTCCTAAAATATTTCCACATGGCCTTGGGCATTTGACAATTGAGATTCATAGTTTTTCATTGAACGTCCCTTTTTCAACGTTCGACGTTTGACAATCAGCGATCAATATCCTACGTTTTTGGCATTTTGACACTTGACGATCATCGCTGAACGTTCAAAATTCGGTGATCAATGATCGACGTTGAACATCCCTTTACCAGACTATTCCCAAATATTCCTAACTCCTGAAGTTATCCAGAATCCCAGAGTCCCAGAAACATCACCAACCACATTGGCCAGGCAGGCACGAACCAGAAGCTGACATGCGATGAGGGCCAGGGGTGAAACATGTCCTCATTAGGGGGTGACATGTATCATTCTCTAATAGACATAAGTGTTCTATAAATTGGCTATATCTTGGTCACATGTGGCACCTTATTTGTGTGTCCACGTCACCCAGGATGACATTAGTGAGCCACGCTAGCCCTCGACATACAATCTCCTCATTTCTTTCAAATCTCATAGTTTATATTTGTCCACTTAGATCCATAGATCCACGATTCCTGTTACTTCATGGCTCTGGGTTTTGGAGCTTACCATCTCATCATATCATGAATCCCCAGAAGAGCCAAGTATCTGGACTCTTGGATCTAGCGTCACATGTCCTCTGCCTATCAACAGTGGAGATTCACTTCATTTTTCTCCACTTTGGGATATTTCACACCTTGAGAAGTCTTGGCGAATTTCCTCTAGAGTACCAAGTCTCTAGACTATAGGATCACTTGCAACGTAGCCTCTCACCCAAATAATCTAGTTCAATGCACAACATTTGATAGGGGACAAGTAGGGGCCACGTGTTGCTCCATGACACATTCCCGGTTGGTTGGGAAGTTGAAGGGGGGTTCCTTAGATCGATGGCTAAGAGGGATCCTGAAGAATCCAAGGATCGGTGGTCCATGTCATTTCAAAAGTTTGACATTTGGGAGTTCCAACATGTATCTTCCAGCTTCCCCTCCAGACCACACCCGATCTATCTCCACATGTACCTAACATCCACGACCAAGATTTAGTTTGAATTGCATAGATACATGGAAACTCGTGCATCCCTATACTACTGAATACCCAAACTTCAAACTAGTCGTTGATCTATGGACATGCATCCCTCCACTTTAAATGGTCCCAATTAACTTCGTGACTCTTATATTCAGGAGTTTCGGTGCTAGACCACTCCTATTCTCCCGAAGTGGAACTTCACCGAAGAACTTAACACTACCCTTCCTAATTCTGATCTAATGACTAAGGGTAGTATCCACTAGATCCCCATATTTATGGTCCTCATCTATTCACGACTCTAGTCTTTGACTATTTTCGAGGGTTGTGGAGTCATAAATTCTGAAGTTCCAAAGCCAGAAAGGGCTAGCTCCTTTGAGACTAGTGCAAGGTTCCCAAAGATTGGTCATATGGGTCCTTTGGAAATTATTTTGGGATAAGCACTAATCCTTTTAGTAGAAAATGGGTTAAGGACATGGGCATGATCCCTTGACAAGATGGGTGGATAGTCTAAAGGAAATTCATTTTTTCCTATAGAGTTGAACTTGACATTCCCGCTAAGGTAACTCAATAGATCGACAAGACTTAGATGTTTTAGTTAATCCTACCCCAACTCTCTTGCGGATTCACATTTCATAACTCTCTAGTGGCCAAAATGAGATAAGTAGAAGGCCATGTAAATATAACAATTTACAGAAGCAAATGAGCCTTTCTAATAACTATTCAAACACTGTAAAACTTAACCATAAACAAAGACATTCAATCATCACATCCATTGTACCACATAGAGCATGAATATACTTATCTATTATAGTTGATCACCAACTAACTGAATGTGGGTGCTCACCTCTCCACCCAACCATAGGCTCAGAGGGATTCATTCTTAGCGTTCTGTCCACCCACGTGCGAAGCCATGATATCACTAGGGAAATTTCTACAAATCTCTTAGACAATTATTTCTTTGTCATGGTTCTGTGAGGTTTATCAGATGCCTCCTCAGCAGCAAATTCGTAGTCTCCTACTTGAGTCGCATTCCCCTCCATGCATTCACTCCTATATGGTGTATGTCCTACTCTTCGCAGGGGCTCACGTGCATGCCTCCTCCTTTGTGTGTATTCTTCTTGTATGTCTTCTCTGGTATATCTCCCCATGCCTTTGTCATCCTCGGGAAGGTTATAAACCTGTCATATTCCTTCTATCATAAGGAAAATTGGGTCATCCTGGTTTGCCAGACCATGTGGTACTTTGGGCTGACATTATTCAGTCAGACCATGCTTCCATTGATGGGGGTGGTTGATGGTTCAACAACCAATCCTTCTTTCCTTAACTTCTTCCTCCTCGGGATTCATATGAGACTTATTATATCAACAAACATAATTTGGGTCATTTGAACTAATGAACCTTCTTATATAGTTTCCTCACTCTTTACTCTAGTGATATCATGGCTAGTACTTCAAGGCTTCAGCCCCACAGTCATTTATTGGAAATTCAAACAATATTAAATTTACATGGTTCCCATGCCATAAAATGGAAATCTTGATTAATGATTAATTACAATCTGGGGAAAACAGGGTGTTACAATCCCCTCCCCTTAAAAGGAACATCGTTCTCAATGTTCTTCCTCAACAACACTTGACATGCCTTTGTCATTCAACTGCTTCAAAAGTATTGATCCTCTTTCTGGGTCAAGTCCTTTTAGACTCTTAACCACCATCACATGTTTTTAATAATCTTGGAAAACAAACATATTAATCATAGTTTCATGCGAAAACATTTTACGGTTGTTTAAAATTTAAGAGAAAAAATTTCACAATGTAGCACGATACTTATCTATGCAGTTCATGGATTTGTGTCCACGTGGCTCTCTTTTTTTTTTTCTTGGCTCACTATTTTTCCTAGACATACCCATTGTGTGCATGATCCCAATCAATATTGTATTAGATTTTTCAAAGTCCCCTCTTCCTTCCGGTCACTTTCCCTCCAAGCCTAGGATCAGGCATCCCCTTCTCCTCTATACAGTCCCTCAGGCGATCCATCTTGCCTTGCCAAGGATTTGTCACACATAAGAGTTCTAAATAATTTGTTGAGCCTTACAGTCGAGGCATCCCTCAAACTTTCTCTGCCGAGGTGTCCCTCCTTCTTGTGTTTCCATGGCTCACCATAAGGTTTTCATGTCTCAACATTAGCCATATTTCATTCTTTCCAACTTTGACAGCCTTTATCTGTCCTCACTAGATAAATATTTTCTTTTCACCTATATCACAAGTATACAAAAAATTAGGAGATATCATTATCAATTTCAAATTCAGAATTTTATTGCAAAACTGTCACCCACAAATTTTCCAATTTCCACATTTATTTTCAGATCTGTTCAACACATGAACCATATTCACAAGTATAAGACTTTCCTTCCCATATAAGTTTATCTCAATAGGAAATTGTTCTTACTTATGGGCTTACAACACTTCCATATCCAAGACCCTTTTTCTTCCTCCAACTTCAACATTCCTTAGCCAAACAAATTGTTAGTTTCCATGAACATTATTTTTTTCAAACGATGCATACTAATAGTCCAAGTCATTTTCATATATTCAAGGGTACAAATAAAAAATGAAATATTATTATTTATGCAACAACCCTTTCAACCCTCTAAATTTTCCAAATACAATTCATATATCAAATGACTTTAATCAATGTGCCAATGTTCATGGCCAGATTCATACCCAATGTACCTTGCATTAATTTTCAAGTTGCCACACCTAGTGACATGCACTATGCCATGGTGTGTTGGAGTTTAACCAACCTCTTCACCATATGTATTATTCCCTCTCGTTCATTATTGCAACAAGACTGTACTTCCTACTATAGGTTGATCATGATAAAAAATCCACAAATATGAAACTATAAGTTTCTCTTGAATGAACCCAAACATCCTTCCTTCATTAGTAACCAGGGTGACAACACTCATGGCCACCGAAATTTGATTTTGTTTAACACATATACAATGTAAGTAGAAATATTGGAAGGTCCTCCTTCCTCAATGGAAAATACATTGTCTGTCCATTATGCAAACATACATTTCCTCAAAGTAACTCCATGAAATGTGCTAACTATGAGCAACTTTATTCCCAAACCCCCTGGATTCTTCATTGTACCCATGGTACTCTTTACTCATTCATTTTATTGCAAGGATTATAATTCATCCTTGACTAGCATAGACTTCCTCTTCTTGAAGCTGTCCATCATTGGAAACTATCTTTCTCAATATCTCCAATTTCTTTCTGCATTAGTCAATCAATATATCGTACCAAAGAGATACAATAAAAAAATAGGAAGGAGTCAAGGAACTCTTCCTTGGTCCAAATCCTTCTACACAACCCTAGAATTTTATTCCAACAGAGTTATTTTGTTGCACCTCCCGTGCTCTTCCCACAGTTATGTTCCTATTCATCTTAGGGTTCTCTAAAACCGCAAAGGGTTGCTCATGATCGATCTCTATTCTCTCTTCCTATTCGATCAATAATACAATTGAATTCTCTTCATCATTCTGTCAGACATTTTTCCCATAAAACTAGTCCCCGTGACCATAGTCTAACACAGAGTGCTAAACTCTATCTTCCTTGACTAGCCCAGAGAAACTCTATTTTCTCTCCATGCAACCAAGAGATGTGACCTTGTCTCTATTCTTTTTAGGCGTTATCCTTTTGGATTCTGTGTCCAAGTGCTATGAACATGGATTAATCCCTTGTTTGTTGATCAATGTTGTAGATCTGTCTTCCCCTAGATCTGATGTCTACAAGGGATTACAAAACCTCAACTAGCTCCCGATTTAATTATCCCCCCGATCTCTACAATGGAAGATGCTCGCCAGTAATGGAATTGACATGAATCGTTGATCTGTTGACCTATCAAGATCAATGATCCTGATTGATTACAGAGTCTGAACTTGTGTGATCGCTAAATCATCCTCCTATATCCACAATGAATCCCATTCATTGATCTAACTTCATCATGATCTGACGGTCACGAATTAATTAGTCATTGACCCGACGGTCCTCCTTCCTCCACCTTCAGATCTGATGGTTGTGATTCAATCATTAACGGTTTACCCCTTTGTGTTGATTTAATGGTCTACAATGCTCCTAGCTAAAAGACATATGCTGGAGATTGGTTTAATATTACAACGTAATATTAAAGTCCCAAAAAAATAGTCAGATTTCAAATGTATAACAGGTCTATTTTATAAAATTGTGGGTTTGCCAAAGGTTGAGTCCACCAATGCATTTTATAATCTTTGCAATGAATATGGGTCGTCTGATCTATGATTGGAACCCAAACTAAAAAAAAAACTATATTGATTTTAAATTATGGGTATAGGTCCCGACGTTAACCCATATGCATATGCAATCTCCACAATGAACACAGGTCACCATTCGTAGCCCTCGATCGATTTTAAACCACACGATTTCCAAATATAATAATTCCAACACATAAGTATTTGACAAAGAATTTAGATTGAGCATAGAGCTTCGATTTGCTAAATTCAACTACATAACCCAATCACAGTATGAGTTTATGCTACATTAATGCGTGGGTTCCTTGAAGGTTCACCCACCGATCGTTCACAGATTGACATTTCATATCAATTTAAGAACCCCAATATGCTCGCTCTTTTTAGGGTGGAAAAAATGTTCCTCCTTTTACCTTTTCTTTGATTTTGCAATTACTCTCTATTGGGATATTCCTTCTCTTTTCCTTGAGAAGCCTTGCTCAGACCTCATCCTAACCTTTTTGAATATAACAACATGCTTTAATAGAAAACGATTTTTTCATAATGGATCATGAACTTGTGCATCCTATACATTTCCATTCGGTTGTCAGAATGGGCAATATTCATTTATTAGTCTTCTATTCATTACATGATGTTTTCAAAATGTAGTCCAAGATTCTTCTATATATATATTCTCAACAGTAATTAAGGTTGCGACTATGTTCTCCTGACAGAGTCTTCACATAGCTCCTCCATAGGGAAATCCTTCAACATGAAGTTTCCTTATTGCATATCCATCACTATCTGTGATGGCCTCAACCTTGATTTAGCTTCAACTATTTACCAAATATTCCATAAGGAATATAAACATGCATCTTTATCATGCATCCAAATTATGTATCCACACACATTTTGGTTTTTTAAACTTACAACCATGAGGTACTTAACCATATGCATAATCATAATCCTGTGTGTAGCTGCCATAGGTATATTTCATGTCCCACATACATCTCTACTTTAAAATCATTCAACTCATGATTGTTCACAATCATTCTAATGCAATTCTCAAAGGCATAATCATTTGCCTCTTATCATGACAACATAGCATCCTTGCTCATTTACTCTTTCATATGTTTTTAACATATACTAGCCCTTCCTAAGGAAATTGAACACATTCCCCTCAAGCCATTATTAAAAATAAAACATTCATGACTCTTCAAAATATATTCGGCCATGCTTCCATGGTATTCATTCAATCTTGGCAAGTGAAAGTCTTTCCTTACATTTAACTCATCGAGGAATTCACATCATGCCTTTAATATACATATATTCTTACATCATACAGGTGCATTAATTTCACATTTAATATCACTCATATATATTTGATCTTAACATCAATATTCATATCAAGAATCTTCAGAATGAATTAGATCCATGCACTCAAGCATATACACACACCACCCAAACGTTCATCATGCAGGATAATTGCTCGAACCTTTTTCCATGTCATTCACACACATGGACATATAAAACTTCTAGAGCCTTCTCCCAAGGATCTTCCAATCATCCTTATGATAAGTCTCATAGGGACACTCAACACTGAGCTTCCCCCTCAGTTGAGAGCTTGCAGTCATATTATTATTTTAAGCATGTATACACATATATGTAGGTTCATCTCTTGCACACATTTTACATTGATATTTTAGTTTTAATATTAGTTTTCTTTAGTGATAGATTATAGTCACTCATATGAATAGGTATCATAGTCATAATTCATACTGATGTTACCCCTTCTACATGAAAATAACCAACAAAGGTCACCTTTTTCCTTTCTAGTGTGAAAACCTTCCATATTTCATAATTCAGATGGGTAGTTATTGTGTCACTCAAGGAAGTAATATAACCACTTCTAGTCTCTTCTTCATGCCTCAATTCACTCTTGGTCAACATATCTTTATAAGGGAATCTCTCTCTAAAATCCCTCTTATAGATATCTTAGTATACCAAGCCATATCCATATGGCTACCATCCACCACTGGATGTCAATCTAACCCATTGAGCTTCCAGAAGTTCCCCAACACTTCCTTTACCACATTTAGGATCAACATTTAACCAACCATTTTACCTTATTTATAATACATTTTAATGTCTAATAACATTTGGAATAATCCCTTAAAGCCCAAGTACAATTTAAAATTATGTTACTTACTAAGTATTATAGTTCAAAACCCCAGAGTATCTTTAGGTCATAATAAATCTTAACCATGACACCTAGAATTCTTCCTTATGTTCAGCAATAGTCATGGACAGAGGTCACTCTTCTCCTCCCATAAAAATTCTAGTAGATTAGTTTCCTATCCATCAAGCAAGGGAGGTTGTTGTTATTTCTCACTCAATCACTCTATATTTCTACAACTCTCTTTATCATCTTGATTAGAGAAAAACCTGCCCAACGATTCTCATTCCCACAGACAAAATTCATTTCTCTATTCTCTTTGAAACCTGAGAGCTGCGCATGCTATCCCTTTTCAGAGAATGATCACTAGACTCATTCCTATGATCATGAGTGATTATACATATATGCAAGGTTTAATCCTTCATTAAATAAATAATTATTACTGCTACAGATCCTTTCAATCCATTCACATCCAAGTCTTGCTATTAGTTCCCATCAACATAATCCCACTCCTGTAGGATTGGCTATCATTTCCAAAAGAAATTATAGGCTTCCTTTATCGAAAACTAGCATGATTAAATCTTGTTGGGTAAAATATCAACTGTATTTTAATATACATCCTTCTACTCAAGGAACTTATGCAGAAAATTTATGTTTGGTAGTAATATTCTCCACAGACTCATCTTAGCCTTGGAAACCTAATCTTATGACTGTATAACATCACATACAATTGCAAAATGAATTCAACTTATTTATTTGGAAACTCTAGTAACACACAATGCATATTTCCAAAATATATATAAACAAAAGTAGGTTTCATTCCTCTCTTTGGTAGAGGTTTGAATAAACCTCTTAGGAATGCAGTAAGATAGAGTGTTACCCCTTAAAGTCCTCCAAAAAAATATTTTCATATGACTCGTGCATGAGCCCAAGTAGGCCAAGTGTTGTTGTTATGTTATGATACCAATTTGTAACACACCCAACCCCTAAATACCCTTTCTAGGGATGGGGCATCAAATTTTTGTTTTTCCTAACTATCTCAAATCCTAATTTCGGGCACTCCATTGGATAATACTCACCACGAGATTTCTAATGGTCGCCACCATACTAAAATTTGAGATCTAGTCTACAAGTTATTGCCTCCTGAAGTTATCTAGGCATTATTAGTTGGGGTCTTCGACATTTGGTGCTGAATGTCCCTTTTATTACTCCCCAAAGTCCTGAAATCTTGCCACGTGGCCTTGGCCATTTGACAATCAGTGTTCAACCTTTTTCATAGAACTCCCCTTTTTCTGCATTCAATGTTCGACAATCGGTATCATACGTTTTCGGCGTTTTGAAAATCAACGATCATTGTTGAACATTTGGCATTTGGTGATCGGTGATTGACGTTGAACATACCTTTACCAAAATATGCCCAAATATTCCAAGCTCTGGAAGTTATCCAGACTCCCAAAGTCCTGAACATGTCACCAACCATGTTGGCTAGGTGGGCGTGAACCATAAGCTGACACATGGCGAGGGCCAGGGGTGATATGTGTCCTCATTAGGGGGTGACACATGTCATTCTGTAATAGGCATAAGGGGTCTATAAATCGACCATATCTAGGTGAAACGTGGAACCTTAGTTGCGGGTCCACATCACCTGGGATGACGTTATTGAGCCATGTCATCCCCCGAAATATAGTCTCCTCACTTATTTCAAATCTCACAATTGATATTTTTTCGCATAGATCCATAGATCCATGGTTCACATTACTTTGTGACTCTAGGATCTGGAGCTTACCAGCTGCTCATATCGTGAATCCCCCAAAGAGCCAAGTCTCCAGACTCTTGGATATAGTGCTACATGTCCTCTACCTATCAATGATGGGGATTCACTTCACCATTCGCAAATTCGAGAGTTTTCACACCTTGAAAACTCTTGGCCAATTTCCTCCAGAATGCCATGTCTTCGGACTGTAGGATCGCTTGCCATGCAACCTCTCATCCAATGGATCTATTTCAATCGAAAAAATTTGATAGGGGACAATTAGGGGCCATGTGTCACTCCACGATGCATTCCCATTTGGTTGGGAAGTTGAAGGGGGGGTTCCTTAGATCGACGACTGAGAGGGACCTCGAAGAATATGAGGATTGATGGTCCACATCACTTCGGAAGTTCGACATTCATGGCCATGATTTAATCTGTCTTGTAGAGCTCTAAGTAATATCGTGCATCCCTATATCACCAAATACCTAAACTTCCATATATTCATTGATATGTGGAAACACGTCCCTCCACTTTCAACGGACCTGATTAACTTTGCGACTTCGACATTAGGGATTTTCGATGCTAGACACTCCCATTCTCTTGAAGTGGAACTTTGTCAAAGCACTTAACACTACCCTTCCTAAGTCCTATCTAATAGCTAAGGAAGGTCTCCACTAGATCCCCAAATCTACGGCTCTCATATATCCGTGACTCTGGTCTTCAGTTGTTTTCGAGGTTTCTCGAGTCATAAGTTTTGAAGTTACGAAGCCAAAAAGGGCTAGCTCCTTTCAGAATAGCACAGGGTTCCCAGATCCTAGTCATATGGGTCCTTTGGAAATTCTTGTGGGCTAAGTGCTAATCCTTTTAGCAGCAAATGGGTTAAGGACATGGGCATGAGCCATCGGTCAGATGGGTGGATAGTTTGAGAGAAACACCCTTTTCCATAGAGTTAAACTTGACATTCCCTCTAAGGTAACTCAATAGATCGAAAGGAATTATATGTTTTAGTTAATCCTACCCCAACTCTCCTGCGTATTCACATTACATAACTCTCTAGTGGCTAGAATGAGATAAGTAGAAGGACACACAAATATAGCATTTTACAGAATCAAATGAGTCTTTCTAATAATTATTCAAACATTGTAAAACTTAACCATAAAAACAGACATTCAATAATCACATCCATTGTACCACACAAAGCATGAAAATACTTATATATTACAATTTATCACCAACTGACTAACTATGGGTGTTCATCTCTCCACCCAAACATAGGCTCAAAGGCAGTCATTCTTAGCACTCTGGCCACCTCTGTGCCAAGCCATGATATCACTAGGAAAGTTTCTACAAATATCTCAGAGAATTATTTCTCTGTCACGCTCTCTGTGAGGTTTATGAAATGCCTCCTCATCATCAAACTTGCAGTCTCCTTCTCGAGTTGCGTTCCCCTCTATTCATGCACTCATGTTTGGTGTCTCTCCTACTCTCCAAAAATCCTCATGCACATTCCTCATCCTCTGTGTGTCTCCTTATTTTCTTTTTTCTTTGGTATATCTCCCCATGCCTTTCTCCTCCTCGGGAAGGTTATCGACCTGTCCTGTTCCTTCTGTCAAAAGGAAACTTGGGACATCATGGTCTGCCAAACCTTGTGGTACTTCGGGTTGAAATTCTTTAGTCAGACCATGCTTCCATTCATGGGGGTGGTTGATGGTTCAACCACCATTCCTTATTTCCTTAACTGCTTCCTCCTCAGGATCCATATGACGATTATTATATCAGCAAAGAGAATTTGTGTCATTTGAAATAATGAACCCTCTTCTACAATTTCCTCGCTCGTTCCTCTAGCGATATCATGGCCAGTACTTCAAGGATTCACCCCCATAGTTAGTTATTGGAAATTTAAACAATAATAAATTTACATGGTTCCCATGCCATAGCATCGTGATCCTGATTAATGATTAAATACAAGCAGGGGAAAATAGGGTGTTACAGTTTCCCACCATCTTGTTGCTTAGCCTATGAAAGTTTCCACTAAGCTTTGGGTTCTTCCATGTTCTCCAATAGATTTAGAAACTTCTCTAACGTGTGTCGATGGTGTGTTCCATTCATTAAAGTGTAGTGGCGTTTTTGTCCTACTGTAGGTCAGGATTAGAGTGGGTGGTTTTCGAAGACTTTTATAATATATTATGGGTACTAACTGGATTGAAAAACATGTTCTTGGATGTTTTATTGGAATGGATTTGATGGACCACTAGTATTTTGAATTTTCTTCATAATTTTATATCTTCCAATTATATAGAGTAGATTCATAGGTGTGTCTGATTCATAGAGGATATTCTGTTGATATTTATCCTTGCACATTTGGTTCAACATAATCTCTTTGTTCAATGATTATCTCGTATAAACATAGAGATTCTTGACCTTCATCCCAAGGTTCGATCTAATTTTTCCATTCTTTAAAGTCTAGGGGGATGATTATTTTTCTACTGCTCCATTTTATCTTTATTTTATCCCTTTCAAGGGATATATTAGATTTCATTTTTTCGTCCTCATGGCCAACCAAAAAGCAATGGATATGTAGGCATTCATTCAACTAATTCAATTACCTCAAAGTCGACTTGTGTTGGTATACCCATAATTTGTGTTTCCACATTTCTGCGTATGCCAATGGGTTCTATTAATATTTGGTCAGGAATTTCAAGGTAGTTCATTGTTCGTGTTAATGAAGGTCATCCAAACCATATCCATGTGTCCTGAGGAAGGATATTTACTTGTGATAAAAAATCAACGACTACATGTTCAATAATTACACTGTTGATTTCTAGGTCGACTTGTGGGTTGTAATCTTTATTTTTATATGATATTTGTCTGAAATATTTGGATGGTCTTTGTCCCTCTTTATACTCCAATAAGATGTTAATCAGGTCCAAGAGCTAACCATCTGAGTTTTTTTATTTTAGGAGTAGTAGAAATTATTGTACTATATCTTTCTTTTGTTTTCCTTAATATTCTTGATTAGTATTTCTAAAGAACCTGAGTGATTCCTTCATGATCTTCTCTTCTTTGTTGATATTTTGGAATGGAATGGAGTTCCTTGTTTGTCGATTTTGTGATATATTTTTATCAATATCTTGTCCTACTCGTGATCTTGTAAAAACCTGTATATTATTTGATTTTAATACCTCTTTTTTATGGACTCTATGGAGTAAGTTCACAGTATTTTTCTTCATTATTTTATCAAGTACTATCAGGCAATCCTCGAGTGAATGATCATCGACACTGCATATGTTGCAAAAATTTAAATTGACTCAATATTTTATCGGGAATTCAGGGTTGATGTGGTATTATTTTTACCAATTGAAATAGTAAGCTCGACCTCGACCTCGACCATGACCCTAGAAATCGTCTGTTACAACAAATTTTTCCTCACTCCATGCAACTTGCTTCGATGGCCTTCCATTTCCCAATGCAGACTTGAAGTTCCATTTTTGTGCATTCCATATTCAAAAAGATTATTTTTCCACATATACGTGCCCTATCAGTTATACAACAATGGTATATGTAGGTTGTTCCACTACATCCTACGTACATTAGGTTTGGTGCTCAAAATTAAAAGTTATATTGGGTTTCCATGCCATGTCATGATATCCATGATCCTTGACCTTCCATCTACTATAAAAACTTTGAATCATCCCATCAGTTCCATTTTAAGGCTATAAATTGAGCCATATCTAAGCCTTGAGGGATTCGACAATTTAACTTTAAGAGAAAAGGCACTCTGGAGAAATTTTACTTCGTATTAAGTATGCATCCATTTTTCCTTGAAAGTCTGAACTCCTTGTTCAATCCCCAAACTCTTCCTTCTTTGTGATGGAGAACATCATTGACTCATTTATATGAGATTTCCTTTCAAGGAGGATTCAAGTGGTGGAGGCCTACCTAGAGGGACTTAGTTTCTCAGTTCTGATATGTGTCTTTACAAACGTTTGTCAACGTTTTCACTTCTACTAATCATTTTAATAGAAATAGTATTTTCTCGTCGAATTGATATCTTGGAAATATTTGAATTATTATTCCATGGGTGTATTTTTCATGTGTGTTAATGGAATGTGATAATATATATGCTAACATTATATATTATCACCATATGCTTGTGTATCTTGGATGTTGAGGACAAGCTGCAGGTATAAATATTTAGGCCACATGTTGAACAATAGTCTTCTTTGAATATCCAGACAAGATAGGATCTTAGCCTTGTCTTAGCATTTAATTTATAGAGTATGCTTGTGTGTCATTCCATATGTTGTGGTTTAACACTTTCCATAGAGATATTTTCCTCTTAATAGAATTGGCGAACATGCCGGGGATTGATCTCCTTTTTTGGGGTTTGGAGTGTTTTTCTCCTTGATTTTCTCTCTATTAGCCTAAGTTTTCTTGTTGCATCTTGCTTGACAACCTGTTTTTTACCTTGCATCTGAATTTCTTAGATTAACCCTTGACCTAGCATTGTTTTTATTGGTATATGCAGTTTTTCCCTTGATAAACACATGTATACGTGAGTTTTCTTCCTTTAGGGAGCATATATACGTGATTTTTTCTCAAACAATCACGTACATCATCTCTTTAGTCTTGTTGGGTGAGTTTGGTGTTTGTTGGGTGAGTTTGTTTGGTTGTTGAGTCTTCTTGGGTCCCTGTCCTGACTGTTAAGTGATTACACAATGATAGGAAGCCTTTTTATTGTTGAATTTTCAGGCATATTTATTTCTTATCATATTTTTCATTGGTTGTCCTTGCACATAGGTCTGAGTGTTTTCTTCTTAGTGTCCTGCTTGGATTGTATCTTTTTTCTTGCAATAGGGTCTTCCTGTGAAGTTTCTATTTAGTCCTTGCATTTTCTTTTCTTTATATTGAAAATAAAAAAATATTTTCTTACTTACATTATGGCATTTTCACTTTTGATTACATTGCATTGATTTTGACACATGTGGAAATATTTCTTTTCATTAAAATTGTAGATATTGCATTGGAAAAATTGCATTTAGAAGCATCCCATATCCTTGAAATTCAAGACTAGTACTTAGTAGTGTTTTATATTTTCTTCTTTTTATATGATGAGCCATAACACCATGATTTTCATGACCACACCTCTTGAGTAAACAAAATACATTAAAATTAACGTTGATTAATTAAAACTAATTAGAAACGATTTTATTTTTTAGGGTACACAAACAAGTATAGGACATAGGGCCTTAGAATAGGATTTCATGAGTAAAATTCTCCAAGGCTATTAAACTAAACATATGTGTCAGACCAAGGAGTGGTGGAACCCATTGTGTAATCAGTGATGTTGGGAGGCTCCGCTCACATCGGAGTTAAGCATGACGTCGCACAAATTTGGTTACAGAGATAGACCTCTAATACCTTCCTAGCATCAGATATATTTCTAGGGTTCTATTCATATTTGGGGGTCTTTCTAGTACCTTTACCTCCATGAGAGGTGGTGCTTTTGATATTTCAGGCTTTGTTACCTTTCCCATATGGTGGAACATACTTACTACTGTTCACTTGCACATTGGTTATATTGTGGTTACTCTAGTTGCTTGACATAGGTATCCACATAGGTTACTTGTAGGGGTTATTCTACAGGTACCCTGTGTCACATAAGTGTCAGAGAACACACAACCTTTACGAAAGATTTCCTCTCCGGGGGGATTTGACCAACTACACTATTAAGCCCACGAGGGCCCTTATAACTAATTATGATACCTCCAATATTTTGAAGGGGGTCTCAGGCCCCTCTTGGGTGAGACATACCTACTCTAGTGAGGGAGGCCCCTTTTTAGCCACTTTATCCTGTTTGTGTGCATTGGCCTTTTTTATTTATTTTGGTGTGCTCTCTTATTAGTAATTGGCCATAGGAATTTTCTTTATATCTCGACTCTTGAGTCATCATGGAGCAATACCAACCTCCTTGCTGATCTCGCTATTTGTTGAGGTTACCACCGCATATGTATCCTTTATTGAAGTTGCCTTCTAAAAGGTGTAAAGTTAATAAATGTGGTTCATATATCTCCACCTCCCAAACTCATGATCACCTAGTTATGAATACCGAGTCATACTAGAATTCCTTAAGGAGTCGTTCGACTCCTATATCTTCTATGATTAGTGGGATCCTTTCAAATCCTTCATCTTCAATGTTGTCGATGCCGAAGGTCCCCACCTCTAGTGCCACCCAACCTGTGAGTTCTACTCGAACCAAAATAATGAACCATTTCATATCTATTTTTGTTATGCCAAGTCACAATTCTCAATCAATACCTTCGTTGTCTACTCCCTTTTCTTTTGGTATGCCCAACATGACGTCCCAACTCTCATCCTTTGTTTCAATGACTAATGTGAATCCTAGTTTTGGGTCTGGGGGAACGATGTCTCCTTATTCTCCTTTCTTGTTCGGTGGAGGTCATATTCCCCAAGTGAATCCTAGAGTTGGAGGTTGGAATCCTCTTTCCTCCGGACTTAATCCTAGTTTCAATGCTTCGGGATGGAGTGCTCAACCGGGAAGAAAATTCACTTCCTATATCCCATCCTTCATTCCCTCTTCCTTCATGCCAATTTCTAAGAATGCATTTATTATGGAGAATCCCCCTCTGTTCTCTGGATTTCCATCTAGAGGGTGTCAATTTCACACTATGGGAAACCCCCAACACAGAGTCCCTTCGACTGGGGGTAACGTATATAAACCTCATCATGCCACTTCCATGAGTATGGTGCCTATAAAAACTTTCATGAATCAATTTGGAGGAGGATATTATCCTACCAGACAGGGCCATGACATATACCAGAACCCTGGATGGCATGCAATCCCTCAACCTCAATCTTTCCCAGGAGCATGAGCTCAGACACCACAACCCCGACTCCTTTTCTAGCCACACTAAATCTTCCATATTTTTTGAAATTAATGAATGACCCCATTGTTGTGAGGGAAATATCCCTACGGAATAGCAAATAGGGTTTAGACTTTGCATGTAGATATGACCGAAGAAAAACTACTTTCTACCTTCATCCCTAGATTTAAATCCCCTTTTCTTAGTAAATGCATGGAAAGATCAACCTACCTCGTTCTCGATGTTTGATGCCGATCCTCCATTGTACTTGACTACTTGTTCACAATACTCCTTCCAAAGTTGATCTGCATACAAGACAAGCAAAAACTATGCATGCATCCTACTTATATACTAATGGGTTAGAAATCCAAACATATACTATTGAAACTATAAAAAGTTCGTGAATTGGGACGGGAAAATCATTTTCTTTATTACTTTGAATGAGTCAACTTACAAAAGCTGAGACCGGCCACTGCTCTGCGAACCTGATCCTGGGCTCCTCTTCGACTATCCTCCAACTGATTATCTTTGTATCTCCTTTGGCACAAGGAAAGGCTAAAGGGTTGGGACAATGGGAATACGTAAATGGGCAGAGTTTCTTTGCTATATTTTTCCTCCTCCAAATGGGACCCCTACCCCTTCTTTTATAGGCTAGAAAGAGCTAGGTATTTGGACGAATCCTCAGCTATGCATGGCTGGGAGTTTCAGTTAACTCACCCATAGCTTTTGTTCCATCAGAAACTTTCCTTTTTTCATGCTTATGTCGATCCAAGCAGGTTGTTTTAGGTTAGCCAGCGTGTACACGCGTGTAGTAATGGAGTAGGGCGCATGGGCCTTTATAAAAGAGGTTTTTTAAAGAGTTATTCAGTAGTTCTTTGGAAAAGAAGGGATATGAGATGGCCTAATGCCAGGTAAGCATGTGTGGTGCAATGTAGGGTTATAACAGATGCCCCCCTAATGTGTGAGGTCAGAAGAGCATCTAATGGCTGAAATACATTACCAATATTTATTGATGTGTCGAATGATTGAGCCCAAGGATCAAGAACTGGGAGGCGTCATCTACAAAATAGAAAATGTCTCACCGAGGTGGGCATACCCATGCTTGGGATAAAATAGAATCATGGCTACCAATAAAATACACTGTAGATCCATACACAGTGGAGCTACATCTCAAAATCGAAAAGATATACATATAGAGTACCCATCTTCTAGAAGCTGATATGGCCTAATGGTTGGAGATGAGATCTTCAGAGCTTGAGAAACAACTTCAAAATATTCAAAACTCGGGTAGGAGTGTAATATGAGTGTACGACTGCACTAACCAGAGGTCTTCGATGGCTTGTTGGTCATGGACTTGATAATCTTGATGATCAGACTGAAGGCTTCAGTGATTTCGAACAAGGACTTGATTGGATGTTCAGGATGGTCGGGTATGAGGACAAGATACACATTGCAGAGGGGCCGACTTAGGCTTGGTGACAAACTTCCCTTGGATAATAGCATGACACATGATGAGACTCAGGCAACATGGCATTAATCATAAGTCTACAAAGCAGGAGGCAACGCAAACTTTCCATATGTTTGGAAGGATAATCAAACGGTGGATGACACAACTCTATATAGAGAGAAAAAACTTCCTAATGTCGTACTACATCCCATAGTTTGATGAACAAATGAACAGATGTGCTTTATCCAAGGGCGACTCATTATAATGCCAATAAAGAAAGTACTTTTCCCTTCCTCTTTTTGGGGTATATTTGATTTTTTTTTTTTGTCCTTTTCAATAGTTGTGAAAAAAGAATAAAGGAATATTACGTTACAAAGGGGGAACGAGTGTTGCAAACATACAAGCTCAAGGAAAAAGGACAATACTGATGTTCTAGTAGAATAATACTTAGGAAAAATTCTCCGGGGGCCAAAGGTGTTAAGACGCAGAAGAAAACTGTTACAAGGCTGGCATATAAGGTATGCAAATGCGGTTAATAAAACACATAATGGTAACGTCCTTCGATGTAAGTTTAACGAGCCCAGAGAAGGTAATATCGATGGTTTTTCATATTTAGAGAGTCTGAAAAAACGTAAAAGGAGACTCCATTGGGGTACCTTTTTCGAAGATAGTCTAGTCGGTTTGAAAAAGGGTAAACTAGCACTGATTAGACGTCGATTCAAAACCATTTTAATGAGTGTGACAACGACAAGATCACTTGGCTTTTTTTTTAATTTTTAAGGAGTATGAAAAAAGATTAACTATGGACTCCATAAGGAATGTTCTTCTGGACCAATTTAATGGGTGTGAAAGAATAAGGTCACTCGACAATCTTTTCAATTTTAGGGAGTCTGAAAAAATATAGGGGTCCCATTTGGAGGAGGAAAAATTTAGCAAAGAAACTCTGCCCATTTGTGTATTCCCATTGTCCCAACCCTTTAGCCTTTCCTTGTGCCAAAGGAGATACAAAGAAAAGCAGTTGGAGGACAGTCAAAGAGGATCCCAGGATCAGGTTCGCGGAGCGGTGGCTGGTCTCAACTTTTGTAAGTTGACTTGTTCAAAGTAATAAAGAAAATACTTTTCCCATCCCAATTCATGAACTTTTTATAGTTTGATCAGTATATGTTTGGATTTCTAACCCGTTAGTATATAAGTAGGATGCATGCGTAGTTGTTGCTTGTCTTGTATGCAGGTCAGCTTTGGAAGGAGTATTGCGAACAAGTAGTCAAGTACAACGGAGGATCGACATCAAATGTCGGGAACGAGGTAGGTTGATCTTTCCATGAATTTACTAAGAAAAGGGGATTTAAATATAGGGATGAAGGTAGAAAGTAGTTTTCTTCGATCATATCTGCATGCAAAGTCTAAACCCTATTTGCTACTCTATAGGGAGATTTCCCTCACAACAGAATTGGCGACTCCACTAGGGATTCCTTCTACGTAAGTTTAGTCCCTCAGGCCCGAAAAAGAGATAAAATTATACCTGAGAGTACTCTTCTATATAGATGAAGTTCCATATAGTATACCTTTGTTCATATAGTTGACCGTTCGGACCGAAAAAGGGGTAAACTACCGTTGGACAGACGTGACTTCAAATTTCAGTTTAACGAGCGTGAAAGGCCACAAGATCGCTTGATAATATTTTCATATTTAGAGGGTCTGAAAAGGGCTTAAAAGAAGACCCGTTATATTTTGGGAGTCCTGAGGGTGAGTTCAAGAACAAAGAAGAATCATGCAAATGAGGCTCAAACTCGTATTCAGGAAAAACTGGAAGGAATCTTGAGCCTATAGTATTGTAGAGACAACAGGAATACCATAATGGAACCAGGATCTACCTAGGGAAACCATGTTTTGGTAGGCTCTACCACCAGGTTGCGACACTTATAAAGCAGAAATGATAGATCTGTGTCACAATCTAATGGGATCGATCCTATGGAAAATGAAAAAGACAACAAGATACAAAAATCAGGGTAGAAACCTAACCTATATGCTCAAGTTGATCGTTGGAAATTTTTTTATGGACCGTCAAAATTTACTCAAAACTAAAAAAAAAAAGTCCCAATACCTGATCAAATCCCTCCCATATAACACCTGAATCACTCTAAATGGTTTTTGGTATAAATAAAATGATAAGGGAGGCCAAAAAAGTGACAAAAAGAGGCCAAAAAGTCTAAAATAGAAGCTGGCAGCTCATTATCACCATTGTTGATTTGGAAATTGACTCTGGAGCCAAAAGACCCCCTTTGATAAAAACGATGATTCTAGGAGCTACAGTGGACGAAACAAACTCCTGTCTGGACCAAGTAAGTACAAACTCCCCTATCTAGCTATTCAATTCTTGATTTTTTCTTTTCATTTCATTTTTTGGGTGGGCGTCGACTTTTAAAAGGTCAGCCCTAGGTCCACACGGGCTGTCTCTGGACAGGCCGCATGTACACTCGGGCAGGGTAAAACTTGCCCGCATGTACACATGACTGTCACCTAGACAACATGCGCGGACCTCCCTTCATAGACAAAAAATAAAAAAAACACTCACTCACCGTCCTGAACCTTGTTATGTTGGCAGGATGTATGTCCAATGGAGGGAAAGGGAGCATGAAGAAGTTGGTGAGTTGGTTGCAGGAGATCCGAATGTCATGGCCGCGTTAATGCAATGTGGTTTGCTAAAGTTCTTCCTATGTCTATTTATGCAGGTGAAACCGAGGCTACTGAATGCCTTGGTTGACTATTGGCACCCTGATGCAGAGGATTTCATGCTAGAGCGGCAATCACTGGTGCCCACCACCAAGGATATCTACTTTTTGACTGGCCTCTCAAGGAGAGGGGAACCAATCAGTTTCAGGATGTTTTCGTCGGGGCCGCATAACATAGTGGAACTGATAGCCCTGCACTGTGAGGCTAGGACAAACTGTTTGAGCTCCCAGGTGCCCATAAGAAAGATCACTAACCTATTGTTGCAAGCGATATTATTTCTCATTGGGAGGATTACCGGTTCAACGGCCTTGCATCAGGCATCCCGCACACAGATTAACTGTGTTGCCCAGTGCTTGAATGCACAAATTTTTGACTGGAGTACTACATTGTTGGAGTGTATGAAGAGGCAATTAACAAACTGCCGTCAGTGGACACAGAGGAAATTTGGGTTCGAGACTATTTTATGTTCGTTCTTTTTCAAGAGAGTTCCGAGCTTTAGTCCTTGGGTAATGGTACGAGGACATCAGGCCTCTTTTCCTGCTGTATGTAGATGGGCAATATTACTACCATGATAGGGTGGTGGAAGGACCAACAAGTCCTTTGATGATGAATTTTTTGCATGGCTATCACGATAGATCCTGGTTATAGAGGACTACCCCTATGTCGGGATTGATTTTTTGAGAGACACGGAGATACCAGTACCTCCTGGTGAGGAGTGAGGGGAGATGGGTAAGTCTCCACCTTTGTCGTTTTTTGTTTTGTTTTATATGTAATTTTTATGTAATTTTTTTATATATCATCATTTTTTTATATGCCAGAGTATTTGACAGATATATGTTTGTTGCATGCAGATGTGGGACCAGTGTGACCTACCAATTATGCAAGGAACAAGCGTCGTCCTCGGCCAGGGGTCACAGCTGCCATTGCCAGGGGACCAGTAGTAGCAGGAGACTTCCCATCCAGGGAGGCTGAGAGGGTACTTAGACGAGTTGAGTGGAACTTTACTACACTCACTCCCACAGTCCCGATGGCAGAGATTGAGGATCTGCCACCATCCATGCAACCTCATGTAGCGGGGGCACCTCAAACGTGGGTCCAATTGTTTAGGAGTTTATCCCATGCTATGGACTAGTATAATAGGGCCCATAGGCCCTGAACCTATTTAGACATTTTATGTGCCATGAACACTACTTGTATATATTTTTTGAGGGCATAAGCCCTGTGAATCGTTATTGGTCCTATTTTTGAGGTGCTTGCGTCCATCTATGTACTCTGGTTACTTTATGATATTGTATATGTTTTTTTGGTCTTTTGTGTCTTATGGATCACATGTGAAAAAATGTATTTACATGCTTATGCCAATGTTCTTTCATATGTGTGCAGTATGCCAATCTAAAATTTGATTAGCTAGAGTATCTGTAACTTGATTAATCTCCTAGGAACATGAAAATATGTAATATAATCAAAGTTTCATTCCAAGAGATGTACCCTAAGGAATCATCGGTGTAAAGTTGGATCATGAATCTGATACACTCTGTTTAACTGAGACACAACTAGTTGAGAGTCGAGATAGACCCGGAAATGAGAAATACCCAATGTCAAAGCGTCACGAAGTAATTGAATAACTGCACTATACTCGACGACATTATTTGTGGTGTCACCTAAGCATATACCTCCGGAAGATAACAATTGGCCTTGATATGTGAAGATTACCCAAGTTGCAGAGGCAAGCCTCCGAGTGTGTCAATTAGCACCGTCTGCATACCCAACGAACACCTCAGAATCACTTGACATCTACCACAGTGACGAAAGATAATATCAATGACACGTCCATAAAACTTAAAAGAAACTAGAAAGTAATAGTACAAAGACTATACATATGTTAGAAAAAGTTACCCATGATCCCTGTTGTTGATACGATGAAACCTAACAAACGTCCTGACGTTACACAGAAGCTGCACTTGCTTGGATTCAAGTGAATCTGGAAGTAGCAACAACGTTCAAAGATAAGTCTAAGGTGTGTGGGATGATCTGTTATCTTGCGAGATCACGATGCTATATCATCTAGATAGGCCTTGACTATATGCTTGAGGTCATGTAAAGCAAAAGACATGGCCCGTTGAAAGGTTGCTCCAACATTTTTAAGACCAAAAGGCATCTTACGATATGCGATTGTACCCCAAGGACAAATGAATGTCATTTTGTGTTGGTATTCGGGTTTGATTTGTATTTGATTATATCCCGAAAAACTGTCCATGAAAGAAAAGGCTTCGCAGCCAGCACATTCATCAATGATCTGGTCGATGAATGGTGTTGGAAAATTATCTTTGGGACATGCCTTGTTCAAATCATGGAATCGGTACATACACAAATCGTGCCTTGTTTTTTATTGACCAACACAGGATTTGACACCCATTGAGTCAAATGGATAGGATAGATAAAACCTTCCTTTAGCAATTTCTCAACCTCAACCTCAATGGTTGTTGCTTTCTTAGGATTAACTGGATGAAGCTTCTACCGAATAGGCTTGGTATCTGGATACATTGTGATATCATGTTCAACTATTTTTGGATTGATACCTGGCATTTCCTCATAAGACCAGGCAAAAATGTCGATGAATTCTTTGAAAAGATTTGTGTAGATTTGAATTTCTTCGGGGGAGCAATCCTCTCCGATGAAGACGTTCTCCATGACACTATGGTTTCGAGAGATGTTGATTGGTATAGTGTCAATGATAGTTTCCATATTACCCTCAGCATAAATTTCATGTGTAGCTAAGAGATTAATAGGGCACGACTGATCTCCAGTCATGGTTATGGTGAATTCTCCTACTTCGATTCAGCTTAATTTTGGGAGAAAATATGATCTGTGATGAAGAGATTCCCAAGGTTTGTCTGGACTAGTCATTGCTTCGATTACTGCTTCGTCAGAAGGAAAGACTAAGTCTAACGAATCGATGTTAGTGAGAGAACCTTAATCCCAAATAGGCTCTAGAAGTGGATCTAACTCTTGTCCAGGAGTCGGATCAGTGTTAGCTGAAGCTTGCTGGACTAAAGAGTACGCTACTTCAGCTGCAGAAAAGGGCATGGACATGCCTGGGTGCCCTGTCTCATCCATCGTGGCTGATGGGGAAGGAAGTATCCATGGATCCTCAAAGTAAGTCATGTGGAATGACGAAACTTGAAAAATATCAACCTTATGGTGATTGGATATAAATTTGATATTGTCGTGAGGGGGTGGGTAATCAAAGGTACCCATCAAGGATGGGCACAAACCAACTCCCACATTAATGACACTTGGTTGAGGATTATCAATCATCGAGACCGTGGATGCCCCCAAAGAAGGGTCAGGTCTGGAGAAAGACAATTGATCAATGGTCACTATCCGGCCCTCGTGTGGAAACAACAAGACCTGGAAAACTGTAGCAACCACAGCTTGCATAGCATAAGTCCAACTCCTTCCTAACAAGAGGTTATAATCGAGGGGATAATTGAATACCTGTACTTCGACACACATGATCTTGCCTCCTAACTGCACGGGAAAAGAAGGAACTATACCATGTGGTCGGAAAGAATGACCGTCGAACGCGGTGAAGAGAGTAGGTGATGGAGACAAAACAGGTTGGCTAATGTCTTTCCAACATGCCAACGAAATCACGCATGTTGAGGCTCCCTCATCAACCACCATGTGAAAGATATTCCGAGTAAAATTTTTCATGGGATAAGCCACTACTATCTGAAACGCTACGTGGTAAGGTAGAAGAGGTTTTAAGTCGGTTGTATCCAACATGATTGTACTTGGATTACAAGTTTCGGTAGAGCCTAAAGCGGTTAACAAGGCTTTCCTCCGAGAAGGGCAGCTTTGGAGGACCTCCAAAGTGGGCATCACATAGGGGGTTTGTGATAAATCCTCCACCACAGAGTAGTTCTAGGCGGCCCTTGCGTTTGGGTTATGAGAAGCTTTCTTAAATGCACCTTTTGGAATGCGTGTCATTATTTCTCCCAACGTCTTCTCAATCTGTAGAGGAAGAGATGGGAGTTCAGCGTCTTTACCCTTCTCCGAAGCGCTTGGTTTGCTATAGTTGTGCACTCTAGTTGATATAAAAGCATCACCCCTAACCATATATACGTTCGCAGATGTGGGGTTGTTTAGAGGCAGATAGGGTTCTTGGCTGCCTCCATATGTGCTTGTAGAGGCTTGAGTTAGATTTTTCCCATGTTGAAATGGATTAGTCAACACCGCCTGTTGTTTCTATGTGACAAATTTCTAGGCCTCTGCAAGTTGAGGACACAGATGGGTCGGGTGGTCTTTCGCGCACAAGTTGCATGGATACCTCGCCTTCCGTTTTTCAGTGTTGTCCCCACCAACATTATTGGTGGGTTTTTTGTCCCCCTTACCCTTCTTTTGTTGTTTTTTCTTTCCTTCAGTCTGCTAGGTGGCCTTTGGGTTAGTCGACTGTACTGTGTGTACGTTTGACGTTTTGGTATGAGGAGCAGCCAAAGAAGTGGTTTGGCTGGCCGCTATGTGTTGTATAGATAACTACTGCAACTACTTTGTCAATTGTTCAGTGGGCTTTGTTTGTGTTGAACCAACAATACCATCGGCATGTGGTCCATCTCTCTATCTAGTTTTATCAAGGATTGAATGTGGTGCATCTGGAAAGATTTTGTATAACAAACTGGACTGAGAATATATGAGCTCAAATTGTTGATCCCTCATGATGGCGTCTTCTTCGGAGTATACTCTTGACGTCATGAAGTCTTTGGATAATTGTGGGACCAAAGACTTAAGGAACCACTCAATAAGGAATGTCGGTGGGACTGGTACCTTGATTAAACTCTTCCGGCGTCTCCATTCTCGGATGTGATCATAGATATGGTCTGTTGTTGTCTGTTCAAAATTGGTGAGCAGCTCTGTGCCAACGTCGTATCTCACAGGTAACTGGAAATGGTTCAAGAAAGCCATCACCAGTTCTCTAAAAGAAAAGTATCTTGAGCGATCGAGCTCAATGTACCATTTCATGGCACTCCCAATGAGAGTACGCTGAAACAATCACAACTATACGGAGTCATTTTTCAATGAGTTAGATGAACACCAAAGATGAAAGGTAGTCACATGATCTCCTGGGTCTTCATTAGGTTTGGCTTCAAACTTTGGGATGTCCGAAGGAAACTTCGTTGGCATGGGGGGCCAATGCAGATCATGAAAAATAGGGTCATTCAACAACCTTGTCGAATATGGCAAGTTCAAAGTCGCTAGGAAGGGAAGTTTGGGTTGTTGGTGATAACCTAGGAAAAAGGGGCCTGGAGTTTGACTGGCACTAGGTTTCCAGGAAAATTTTGGCTGCTGGCCCGGATTTTGGTAGAAACCATGGCCTTAGACAACATAAGGATTTTGCATATGTGGAGACATCATTGGCTGATTTCCCAAATAGGACATAGATGGTTGGGCATGCATTATATTTGAAGGACTCTGGGAAGGATTGCCCCATGGTGGTCCCATGGGGATGGGCATAGTAGTTTGTCTGGGGTTCCATTGATTGTGGAAAGAATTACCTTGGATTGGCATTTCATATGAGAGAATGGATCCCTGCCCTGAATTCCAAGGTCCTACTGTGGAAGAAGTTCCTATGTTTACCCCCTGTGTAGGAATAGTACCCTGCATAGGAGTAGATTATCCAAAAATGGGGTTGCCCCCAGTCAGGAAAGCGACTGATGAGAAGGTATTGTTACCAAATGTTTCTTTCAAAGAAAACAGTGTCTAACCTGCTGGCATACTATGCGAAGGTGGTCCTTGACTCCCCGCTCTAAATAAACTATTGTGTGTAGGTTGCCCAACAAATGGCTGATGTGAGCCGTCGAGTGAAGGGGACAAAGGAGGGATATGACCTCCTCCATAAGGGAAAGCGTTAAAAGGAGTAGGAGTGCCCCCCATGTGACCTTGCAGAGGAGCTCTAGAGCTCCTTGTCCCCAGACCCAAAGTCTGTAAAGTGGAGCAAGAAAGTACAGGACGTGTACCCGAACTAGGCATCCCATATGAGAACGAAGGGCTTGTCGCACTTGGTGTGAAAGGAGTTGTGGCCACCGCCAAAGATGGGATCGGACCACTATGTGATGTAGAAGCGGTTGAGACCATGGTGGCTCAGACTAATGACGATGGGTTAGGAGGTGAAATCTCTCCTGTGGTGACAACTGTGGTGGAAATTGAAGAATTCCCAAAAGGAGTAACAACATTTGTTTCCATTGCTGTGTGCAACACTGTCTGGCGCTCGTAAAATTGAATTGGTACGATGAAAGGTGCCAAGAAATCAGTGGTTGGGGTTTCAACTGGGCCAAGAGCGGTTGCTTCAAGGTCCAAAATGGTTGATCCCTTCCGGGGGTTGGTCAGGCACAATGGCTTGTAACGCGGTTGCTTCAAAAGACCCTTGTTGGTCTAGCTTTCGCTTTAATGGTGGTGGGGGTGGCTACAGTGTAACCGGTGGCAGGCCAAGAAGCCTTCGTGACCGGCGGAGCTCGTGATCCTCAACTGTGTGAGAAGATAAAAGACACTCTAAGGTAGTCTAAACATTCAAAAGTAACACACATTAAAAAAAGTCCCTAGAAGATAAGACAGGCAAACACTAAATTAATTGGAAGAACAATTACAACAACCAACACTAGAGAAAATTACCGGTGCAAGTGAAACTTGAACATGGAAGCACCCTCCGGGTAGACTCTGCAAAGCGTGGCCTGATTTATGTACTAGGTACCATGGTATACCCCCGCAGTCACCTGTGTATGTCCCTAAAAAATATTGGCAACTAGGTTGCCAACGCGTGAACAGTTTCTAGGCGGGTACAGTCGAAAGTCGGGTAGACCACAATGAGCAGGGCATTGAGCCCGAAACCTGTCAAGGGTATCAAGAGAAACTGGTTTGGAAGAAAATTGAGGACCTCGAATGGATTCAATACCCACGAAGCCCCGTGGCAAATGCAAACGACGAAATCCCAAGACAAGCCCTCTATATGTGTTCTCCACTACGATTGGTCCAGCTTTGGAGGAGTTATCTCTGCTACCTTTCCACACACGACCTCGTGTTTATCCCCTGTGTTAGAGGGGGTTCGCAGATAAATTTCATGACACTGTACTTAGACACTCCCTAACTCAGACTCCAATGTTTGATTTTAAATGGCCCTGAAGAGTTTCCTCTCCAACCTAATCCAAGGCCCTAATCCTGAACTAGTTGGTGAACCCTACAAACATACAAGTCTAGTAGATTTTTAAATTTAGCGTTAATTTTATGGATTTGTATTATGTCAAGGGGTATGAAAGTGAAACTGATGATGTGAAAAGACGAAAGAAAAAAATGAATAAAAAAGATGGAAACAAAACTTTTACTTAATGCAAAATTTCAACAACTTTTCAAAATAAATATTTTTAATTTTCTAAGATTTTGGACAACAAACTCAAAAATATTTCACTTGACTACTAGTTACTTATGATCTAAGTAAACTAAAAAACTTATGAAATAAATGACTTTTCCCTGGCTAATAATGCAAAACACACTCTTCAACCAAACAAGAAAATGAAAAGAGATTTTTTATTTATTTAAATGCTTGATAAAGCAAAAAGGAAAAATACCAACAAGCAGAAACCAAGAAAAACAATTCTATCCTAATCGCAGATCACAAATAATTAGGTCAGAAATCACACACTAGCAATTTAAAAAAATGACTCTCACACTTGTCTAAAAACCTTTAAAAAATTCTTTTACTTTTATGACAACTTTTCTTTAAATGAGAAAAAGCGAGCTAAAGGTAAGATTAATCCTAAGCTACCGACCGACAGAGATTTAAATACCCGAGAGGTATAGTTCTCATCAAGGGAAAGGATGACTGCCTTACCCTCAAGAGAAATTATCCTGCACAGGCACGCTACTGTTAATCCAATAGCCAACGTGTGAACGTGACCTGTATAGAGATAGAGAGCGTGTACACGCGGTCTGACCTTGTACAGGCTACGTGTATCTCTAAATTATGAGGAAAACTAAAAAAAGATAGACCAAACTAGGAAATGACCCATGATATTGATAACCAGAGTCTCCTGAAGGCTTGGACACTTTTTTTTTTTTTTTAACACAAAAAAGAAAACAATCTAAGGAAAAATTTATAAAGCCAAACAATCTAAGATAAGACTGCAAACCAAGAAGAATCAGATAGAATTCCAAAAGACCCCCTGAGAATGTTTGATTTTGACAGGGAAGAGGATGAATGCCTCATAAGTCCTATGAACTCTACATGTTACTGCTACTTCTTCATCTAGAGTTCACATGTGGGTTGTAAGAGAGTAGGGTACGGGTACATGCATGCAGACCTTATGCAGGCTGCGTGTACCTATGTGGGTCCCGAAAAAACATAGTCAAGCAAAAGACAGGGAAATATGGTTTGGAAAACCAGACTCCCTGCTAGCTCAGACCTTACAGAAACTAAAAGAAAAAACAGGCAAGAAAATCTAGTCTTTAAAACTACCCAAAAACTAAATAAAATTCCAAAAACCCTAGAGATAATCCCCAGTATGGTCGCCAATTCTGTTGTGAGGGAAATCTCCCTACGGACTATCAAATAGGGTTTATACTTTGCATGTAGACATGACCGAAGAAAAACTACTTTCTACCTTCATCCCTATATTTAAATCCCCTTTTCTTAGTAAATGCATGGAAAGATCAACCTACCTCGTTCCCAACGTTTGATGTCGATCCTCCATTGTACTTGACTACTTGTTCGTAATACTCCTTCCAAAACTGACCTACCTACAAGACAAGCAACAACTACGCATGCATCCTACTTATATACTAACGGGTTAGAAATCCAAACATATATTGATAAAACTATAAAAAGTTCATGAATTGGGACAGGAAAATAATTTTCTTTATTACTTTGAACGAGTCAACTTACAAAATCTGAAGTCGGTGACCTCTCTGCGAACCTGATCTTGGGATCCTCTTCGACTGTCCTCCAATTTCTTTTCTTTGTATCTCCTTTGGCACAAGGAAAGGCTAAAGGGTTGGGACAATGGGAATATGCAAATGGGCAGAGTTTCTTTGCTATATTTTTCCTCCTCCAAATGGGACCCCTACCCCTTCTTTTATAGGCTAGAAGGAGCTAGGTATTTGGATGAACCCTCGTCCATGCATGGACGAGAGTTTTAGTTAGCTCACCCATAGATTTTGTGTTTCTTCGGCAACTTCCCTTTTTTTTTTATTTTGTTGGTCCACGTGGGTTGTTTTAGGTTAGCCAGTGTGTACACGCGTGCAGTAATGGAGTAGGGCACGTGGGCCTTTATAAAAGAGGTTTTTTAAAGAGTTATTCAGCAGTGCTTTGGCAAAGAAGGGATATGAGATGGCCTGATGCCAGGTAAGCATGTGTAGTGCAATTTAGGGTTATAACACCCATGCATCACAATCCGTCATGCCCCCTTGTCCCTACCAAACTTTCTTCAGAAATTCCAAAATTCAAAGGAAATACTAGTGAGGATCTAGGTGATCACATCACTACTTTTCATCTATGGTGCTCATCCAACTCCCTAAATGACAATTCTATTCGTTTAAGGCTATTGCAATGCACCCTCATGGGGGTCATCGTGAAATGGTACATTGAGCTATTGGGGGGAACATATGGAACCTTTAATCAGATGGTATTGTTCTTTCTCAACCACTTCTAGATGTCGGTTCATTGTGATGTTGGAATATAACTTTTTTCCGCTTTCTGCCAAGATAAAGACACACATATCTCAGACCATATCCAAGAGTGGCGTAGATAGAAGAGTTTGATCAAAGCATACATTCCTCTAGAATTTCTGTTGGAATGGTTCCTTAACTCATTATTGCCTTATATTTTGAAGGATGTCTCTACATCTGGAGTAACATCTGAGGAAGAAGCTATTTTCAAATCCCAACAATTGGACCTCATATATGATCAATATGGGATGTTGCGTGAAATTCTTCTTGATGTGCCATGGTCAAACTATGATCCTAGACAAAAGTCCAGGCATCATGCGCTCTGCATATTCTAAGTCTACAGGCTTAGTGACGAACCATGTGAAATATTTTTCTCTAAGCCAGCTCATAGCAGGACAAGATTCGACTTCATCCTCCACCTTCACCCAGTCGGCGGATGTGCATTATGTATAGCCGTTGGATAACCCGAATGGTAACCAAAAAACAAGAGGGAATACAAAGAAAGGATGATGTAATAATCATAAGGGTGGGAAAAATAAAAATAAATCCAATGATGACACTAACAATGATAGATCAAATAATAATGTTGGTGAGGGAAAGAAACAAAAATGGAAGGTGAAGTTTCCCTATAAACTTTGTAAATATGATCACATTACCCACCTATGCCTCAAAATTGAGGAATCCTCAAGGCTCTTATCACATCCACCCATTGTGATGACAAATCCATTTCCACATAATCATCACATGGTCTGAGGGACGTACACCACCGAAAATGCGTCGAGCGGGAGTCAAAACTCAGAACACGAAGGTTGACATCTATATGTCAATATGGTCAAGTATTAGATTGATGTAGCCACTTGATCTCGTGATTATGGTTCTTCGCAGATTGTTATTGGTCGAGAGTCTCCTTCTCCTTCGGAAACACCCTTGCAAATAAAAAATTCGGAACCTCTGCCTCATATTCCGAAAGCAGTACTAAAGCGCTTTTCCCACAATATTAATGCCAGAGTCACCCAAAACTATTCGATTGTCAAAGATCTAGGGAAAACCCCTTGTGCAATGTCAGCTTTGGAGGTGCTCCAGACATGTCCTTCATAGAGGAACACCTTTTTATCTGTGTTAGGAGCTCTAGGCCCATGTGGCTAGAAGGTTATCAAGTTTGATGTCATGGATGTTAATCCTCTCTTACCTTACCATGTGGCCTTTCGGATCGATGTGGAGTACAAAAAATTTACCATCAAATGTACTGTAATTGATGAAGGTGTTCTGATGTGTGTGATTTCCTTAACCTATTGGAAATCCATTGGATTTCCAACCCTATCCTAATCCATGACTATGTTGACCGCATTTGATGGGCATTCATTTCGACCCCATGAAATTCTTCTTGCTTTTCTGGTCTAGTTAGGAGGGAAGACAATGCAGGTTGATGTTGAGGTGGTTGATGCACCTCTCAAATACAATTTTACTACTAGGGTGGAATTGTGCTTATGCCATGATAGCCTTCGTGTCATCCATTTTCTACACTTTATGATTTCCTCACAAAGGGAAAATAGTGACAATTGATTAGTTTTATTTTTCTCATGCTAGTCCTAGTGCATCGGTTGGACCTTCGGTCCTTGTGATTGAAAATTCTTATCAAGAAACTGAGAATGTTGGTGTCTAAATGTATTCCTCTTTGATGGGTAGCTTTTATTTCATGGCACCAATTCACCATATCCATGCCATTTCTAGTAATTATTCATCGTCGATGAGGTTCATTCGATTTTGTACTTTGTATTTCAATGATCCTTGGACCCTACCTTCACCACCTATGTCGTATGAAGGTTATTCACACATTGGGATGACAATGCCACTGTCAACAACAGAGGTTGTGTATCAGTATGTTCTTGACACTATTATTGACCTAGATACTTCCTCCTCATGGATGGACGAGGTGGATCCTACTCTAGAGCCCATATGGGTTGCTAAATCATCTTGTTCACATGATTTCCTTGATGATACTTCACCTTTGGATAAATCCATATCAGAGGCCATGGCTGGTCCTGATAGGCCTTGGGAAGATATGCATCATTAATCCTATTTTCTCCGTGAGCTTATTAAGATCGAACATTATGACTTTAGATCTACCTTGAGTGAGATGGTCAGTCAAGCCGTGGTTCCATTAGATAAACATGGTATTTATGCTGAGGGAAACATGGAGAATATTTCTCCTACCATAACAAAAGAAATCTCTCATATTCCTAGAAAACTTGAGAATGTATATCTCGATGCAGATTGTTCTCCTGAAGAAATTTAGATCTACACCAACCTCTTCAAAGAATTTCGTGGTGTTTTCGCTTGGCCATATGAAGAGATTCCAGGGATCAATCGTAGCATTATCAAACATGATATTAAAACATATCTAGATGCTAAACCTATTTGGAAACATCTTAGAGTTGTTAATCCTAGGAATGCCCCTTCTATTAAGGTAGAGGTAGAGAATCTACTTAATGTTGGTTTCATCTACTCGATTCCCTTGACTGAGTGGGTGTCCAACCATGTTATTGTAAATAAAAAACAAAGAACCATATGTGTATGTATGGATTTTTGAGACCTAAATAAGGCTAATACTAAAGAAAACTTCCCTACTGCTTTCATTGACCAGATTCTTGAAGAGTGAATGGGAAGTGAAGTCTTTTCTTTTATGGATAGATTTTTTACATATAATCAAATTCAAATCAATCTCGAGGATCAACAAAAGAAGAATTTTATTTTTCCTTGGGGTAATTTTGCATACTAGAAAATGCCTTTCAGCCTTAAAAATGCCATAGAAACCTTCCAATGTGATACGACCTTTTCTTTTCATGATCTTAAGCATATTTTTGAAGCTTTCCTAGATTATCTCGCTGCTCACTCTTGCAAGAGAGTATATCACTCCACTCACATTTTCTTAGTATTTTAGAGATGTTGTTACTATCGCATTAGGTTGAACCTTCACAAGTGCATCTTTTGCATTACATCTAGCCATATTTTAGTATTCTTAGAGTTTGAGCATGGGATCATGGTAGATCCTATGAAGGTTGAGGCAATAATTTGATTTCCTCCCCCACACAACATTAGACAACTTCAAGGTTTGCATGGGAAGCCTAATTTCCTTCATTGGTTCATAGTGAACTATGCCAATTTAAATAAAGGTTTCATGCATATTTTGAAGAAGGACACTCCGTTTATATGGGATGAGTGAGCCTAGGAATCCTTCGATGCTCTTAATAAAGCTTTGGTATTGGTGCCTCTGCTGAAGCATTGAGACTAAGATAGAGACTATTTTCTTTATATCGATGCATTCGAAGGGGAAATTGGTATGGTTCTAGTTCAGGAGGATGATGAGCTCCATGAACACATTTTCTACTATATCAGTTGAAACCTAGTTGGTCCTGAACTTAAATACACTCATGTAGATAAATTGTCCTTGGATGCCATACATACAGTTCAATGATTATGACATTATATATTACTTTGCACAACTACCATAGTTGTGGATATCAATCCATTTCAATACATCCTCACTAGGCAGGTCATAGGAGGGGAATACAATAAGTGGATTGTTATTTTGTAAGAATTTGATCTTGATTTCGCTTCGACAAACTCCAAGAAATCGCTAGTTTTTGCTGAGTTGATATTGGACTTCCCTCGTCTAGATGAGGAAATTTTTCATGATGATTCGTTCACAGATGAACATATTTTCCTTATCTCATCTTTGGACCCCTAGTATGGAGACATTTTGATCTATCTTCAAACCTTGAATCTACCCCAACATCTATCGAGAGATGATCGATGACATATATGTCATCAAGATAAAAACTACCTTATTATAGGTGACACTTTGTATCGTTGAGGGCTAGATAATATTTTACGTCGTTGCTTGAATCATGAGGAAGTTGAGTCTATTATCAATAAATGTCACAGTGGGGATTTTGGTGGTCATTTATCTAGGCTTGTGACAACCCAAAAAATATTACGAGATATTATTTTTGGCCATCGATTTTTAAATATTTTGTTGAAGTGGTCAAGAAGTGTCACCCTTTCCAGGTGTTTGCTTGGAAAATGCACTCACACCTAGCCCCTCTTCACCCAGTTGTCAAATTCAGTCCCTTCACCAAGTAGGGGGTATATTTTATGGATTGTAACCAAGCCTTGGTTGGGGGGCACTACCATATTATTGTGGCCATGGATTACTTTACTAAATGGGAAGAGGCCATGCCTACCATTAAATCTGATGGTAATATTGTATCATTCTTCGTATTCAACCATATTATAGCTTGGTTTGGAATCCCAAGAGATATTGTCACTGATCATGGTAGTCACTTTAAAAATGAAATGATGAAAGAGTTATCATCAAAACTGGGTTTTAATCATAGTCATTCTTACCCTTACTATCCCCAGGAAAATGGACAAGTAGAGGAAGTGAATAAATCTCTCAAGATTATCGTGCAAAAAACTATCAGCCAGAGTAATCTAACTAACATTTGATGCTTTACCATGCACTTTGGTAATATCGAACTATGATAAAGACTTCCCTTAATGTGAAATCCTTTAATGTGAAATCCCTTCCCTTAATATAGAAATTGATCTCATACTTGACACACTCGATATTGAATAAAACCCTGTATACCTGGATGAGTAGCATCGATATGCCTCTACGACTATCAAAGAGAATAAATGGCGTGTTAAGGTTCAACATAATAAGTTTTTATTTCCTCGACATTATGCTGAGGGTGACTGGGGGTAGGAAATTTCAACCCCATGTGGCACGGTCCTTGTATCGTGTAATGTATCTTAGAGAAAGGATCCTACAAATTAAAAGATTACAAAGGGAATATGCTAGATGAGCCCAGAAATTGGATCTACCTTAAAAGGTATTATGTGTGAGCCCTCAAGCTTGGGTGTGACCTTTGTGTACTAGTGTATCTTAGTGTATATACATCTTTTACTTTGTGTCATCAACTTGCTTATCCAGTTTTCCCTTGGTTGGAAGATGTCAAAGAAGTATTCAGTTTACTTAGGATTCACGGATGGTGCTAGTAGTCATATGCAAAACATGGCTTCTATTGCTTGAGTCATTTACTCACCCGAGGGCCAACTGGTGTCTTTAGGTGGCGTTCATCTGGATCCATCAATGAATAGTGTGAATAAGTATAACACCATTATAGAGATATTAAACAATTCCATTTCACATGGTGTTCAATATTTAGAGGTTTGCCTAGACTCCCAGTTAGTCGTATGTCAGTTGAATGTATGTTACTGTGTGCGAGACTCTACTTTGATGATTCCAACGGGTACGAATTTTGGAACGATACTTTGATTTTATTACTTAATCACATCCCTAGAAGTTCTAATCATGTATCTTATGCATATGTTAGTTATATTTTAGATTGGAATTTGTCACATAACTAAGAAAAGAAAGCACATTCATACATTGTAACGTTGTAACATATATAAGTAAATTTGAAGACCAATTTTTTTTATATTTTATCCTTTCGAGTTCAAAAAATATGGTGTCATAGTACAAAATGGGGCTCACACCCTCAAAATACATATATGGCTAGGTATATAATATTACCATGGCATCTATGCCTGTGGTGCCATATGCGTATCATGATAGAACACTACAACAATTGCAAGATGTTGGAAGAGTCGCACCCACACACGAGGTACACCCACCACCTATCATTGTATTGCCTCTGGAAAATACTCCACTTGAACCATATGAATCATGTGCGTCAGTCGAGACAGGTTCCTCTGCACATTCTGTAGCCCTCTCTCTGCATCCCCTCCCACTTTGTCATATCCTTGACCCCTCCTTCGATGTCATGGGAATCCCTTTGGCCGTCATAGACCTACATTTTCATAACAAAGAAATTGCTAATACTTGATACCATACAAATATATTTTCATTTTTATTTTTATTGAAAAAAAATAAAAATGAAATATATAAAACATTTCTTATTAATATTACTATAGGTGGAACTTGGTGGAAAAAGAATGTTAGGATCCCCTCTATAGTTGATCCCTCCATAAGGATATTCATCCATGGGTATGACCTGTCAACGCCACCAGAAAAAACAACTCATCATTGTAGGGGGTTGACACCCTACCACCTCCTAGCCACCTCATCATGTTGTTCCACCATGACATGGCTAGATCATGTTGTCCATGTGGATTAAACTCTACTCTAAGGCTCAAACCTGGAATCCTCTAAAAGAAAAAACTACAAAGTATGAATGAAAATATCAAATTTGTCATTTTACCTTGTTTGCAATCTGTCAAGTGGCTCTTCATGTTAGCCAATAGTGAGGTACACCATTCATAAAAAATAGGTCGTAAGAACTCCACTGCATAGAAAATGAGTGGCCTTGATGCCTGGTGAAATGAGATTGACCCTGAAATTCATGTGAGTACAAGAAAAACAATCTTTAATCTCATGTTCTCGATCACCCTGATAGGGAGTAGGCTCCCTACTTAATCTGTTCATGCAACACAGTAGGTGGAAATGTACTCCTCCATGGTCATACCACCCCCAACCCCTTAGGCCTTGATATTCACTACCTCATCTTGATGAGACAATATTGTGATGAATTATATATTGCTCCAAGATACCAGATATAATAAATATGCAGAACAGAAATAAAATTCTAGAAATGATAGAATAATAGTAATATATCCAGTATAATCTCCATAATAACACATAAATGATATAAGAACAACAACATAAATAACACTTCGATTCAGAAAGCAATGTTCACAGGCCTCTTCGAGGGGGCAACCTCCAATTGAGCAATGCTCTGTTACAATAATCTCCAAGCTAGGGTTTTCATACCCTCGACCCTTATTTATACTAAATATGTCTATCAAGAGAAGCATCTAGAGAAAGATCCTTCTAGAAGCAGAAGCTTCTATTAGGTATTCTTACATCCACCTTATTCTATTTTATTGAAAGGCCTTATTAATATTGACCTTTATTACATCTTAATATATTGATCTACCTATGTGCAGGTTAGGACCCTAACATGTCTGCCCCCTTAAAAATAGCCTTGTCCTCAAGGCTTGAGATGAGGAAACTACTGCAGAATGGTAGCTGGTTCCCAAGTGGCATCTGATGGATTCGTATCTTTCCACTGGACTAGAACTTACTTGATGGTTCTCTGATGCAGGCAATGCTCACGCTAGTCCAAAACTGCTTCTGGCTGTAGCCAAATGGATCCTTCTTTAGCTAACTTGGGAAGGTTGGTTTGAATTTTGCACCTAGTTCCAATCACCTTCTTTAAGCATGAAACATGAAAAACTAGATGTATCTTTGACTGACTGGGTAGAGCTAACTGATATGTGACTTGTCCCACACACTTGAGAACTATATAAGGACCATAAAATTTGTGCACTAGCTTTTGACAATGCTCGGCCTTGAGGGAAGTTTGCTTGTATGGTTGCAATCGCAGAAACACTTGATCCCCTTCTACAAATTGACGTTCAGAGCGACCTTGATCTTCTTGTTGCTTCATGTGATTTTGTGCCATGACCAAGTTCTCTTTAAGGGTATGAAGAATATCCTCTCGAACTGTAAGTGTTTGGTCAACCGTCTGGACCTTCGAGGTACCTAGTAAGTATGAGAGAACTGAAGGTGGCTTCTGTCCATATACCACTTCAAAAGGAGTCATGCGAGTAGCTGTATGGTAGGAAGTGTTGTACCACCATTTGGCTAGGGGTAGCCATTGAGCCCAATGATGTTGTTTTTCAGAGGCAAAACACCTCAGATATGTTTCCAAACACTTGTTGACAACTTTCATTTGACCATCATTTTGGGGATGATAAGTTGTGCTGAGATGCAATTGGGTGCCCTGGAGCTTAAACAGTTCTTGCCAAAAATTGTTTGTGAAAGTTGGGTCACGATAAAAAAAAATAGAGTACGACATGCCATGAATCTTGAAGACTTGGTCCATGAAAAGTTGAGCCACCGTGGATGCAGTAAATGGGTGTTGGAGAGCACAAAAATGAGAATACTTGGAAAGGCGATCCACAACCACCATTATGACTGATTTATTCCCTGATTTGGGTAAGCCGGTAATAAAGTACATAGAGATATCCTTCCAAATATCCAGTGGAATCAGAAGTGGTTGTAGTGTGCCCGAATATTTGACTGTTTCTCCCTTGTTATGTTGACACACCTCACATTCAACAACAAAATTACGGATGTTCTGTTTCATACCATCCCAGAAAAAAGAACGTTTGACTCTGTCATATGTTTTGGTGAACCTTGAGTGCCTCGCTGTGGGTGTAGCATGAAGCTCAGAAAGTACCGTGGATTTAATCTTTGATTGTTTACTTAAATACAAATGGCCTTTGTATCGAATCTCATCCTGGAGCCAAGAGTACCCTGAGGGAGCCGAAGACTTGGTCTGCAATTGCTGGATCATATGTGAACTTTTGGGATCTTGAAGCCATTCCTAGCGCACAGCTTAGAGCCAATCAAGTACAATGAAGGAAAGAGAAAAAATGGATCCTTCTTCTTCATATTTGCGGGACAGTGCATCTGCCACTACATTGTCTTTGTCATTCTTGTAAATGATATCATAATCATAACCAAAGAGCTTAGTCACCCATTTTTGTTTCTCCTAGGAGGAAATGCATTGTTCCGGAAAGTACTTGAGGCTTTGATGGTCGGTCTTATTTTGGAAGCGTTTCCCCAAGAGATAAGGGCACCATAGATCAACGAAATGTAGAATAGACAACATTTCCTTTGCATAAATGGGTTTGCCCAGATTCCTTTCAGACAGTTGCTTGCCGGTGAAGGCGAAAGGCCAACCCTCTTGCATAAGTACAACGTTGATTCCTTTCCCTGAGGCATCACATTCCAACACAAAGGTCTTGGTGAAATTAGGAAGGGCCAGAACTGGAGTGGTGCACATGGCCATCTTCAAGGTTTGAAAAGATTGAGCAGTGGCTGGAGTCCAAGTGAAAGAGTTATTTTTGAGGAGAGCAGTGAGAGGTGCTACAATCTTTCTGTAGTTCTTAACAAACTTGTGATAATACCCTGTTAAGACCAGAAATCCACGGAAGCTTTTGAGATTCTTTGGGTCCAGCCAATCTTGCATAGCTTCAATCTTTTTCGGATCATCCCTGACGCCATCCTTTCCAACCAGATGACCCAAGTATTCTACTTATGAGGCACCAAAAGCACATTTAGACTGTTTCAGGAAAAGTTGGTGATGGGAGAGGAGATGGAGAACTTGATCCACATAAGTAAGATGGTCTATCCAGATTTTGCTATAGATGAGGATATCATCAAAGAAAACTAAGACAAAATGACGGAGAAAGGGATGGAAGACATGATTCATGAGGCTTTGGAAGGTGGAGGGGGCATTACACAAGCCAAAGGGCATGACCAAAAACTCATAGTGGCCCTCATGAGTGTGAAAGGTTGTCTTGAGAATGTTTGCCTCTTTCATACGTATCTGGTGATAGCCTGAGTGAAGATCAAGTTTAGTAAAGAATTGGGTGCCACTCAATTCATCCAAGAGGTCATCAAAGACAAGAATGGGAAATTTGTCTTTAATGGTCAATTTGTTGAGGGCACGGAAGTTAGGACACATTCTCCAAGAACCTTATTTCTTCAGGACCATGACTATGGGAGAAGAGTAAGGGATCGTACTAGGGCGGATAACACCTGCATTAAGGAGTTCCTGGACCATTTTCTCAATTTCATTTTTTTGTGAGAAGGGGTGGCGGTATGGATGGATATTGGGAGGAAGGCTTCTAGGTACAAGGGGAATGGAATGATCATGAACACCACAGGAAGGAGGGAGGCCTTGGGGAGTGGAAAATACCATTTTATGTTTAGAAAGGAGATCTTGGAGGTCATGCGACACCGGGGGTGTCTTTGTTGCTTGAATGGCATGGAGTTGGGCAATGACACCAGAATGACCTTTTTTGAGCAGCTTTTCCATGTGATGGGAAATAATGACCTCAGGTGAACTAGCAGTGATGCCTTGGAATTTATATTGGTGGCCTTCCTGGTCGAATTGCATGGTTAATGCCTTAAAATCCATGAGAATGGGACCCAAAGTTCTTAGCCAATTTTCACCCAACACAATGTCACAACCACCCATGTCAATAGAAAACATATGGGATTTTAGGTGGTAGTCACCGATTTGGAGATGCACATTTTCACAACGCCCTCCACATTTCATGGAACCACCATTGACAATCATGATTTGGAAATTGTTGACAACATGGATGTAGCAATGAGTTTCTTGGGCAATGTGGCGATGAATAAAATTATGGGTGCTTCCACTATCAACCAGAATGATGACCTTTCGATTCTTGATGTAACCAATTAACTCGAGGGTTTGGGGAGTGGAAAAGCCAGTGAGAGCATTGAGGGAAATGACGGGTTCTACTTCGGGAGGGTCTAAAGGAGGGATTATGTCAGTGATTTTAGGTGACTTAGACACAAGGGGAGTTTGAATATCCTCTTATGAAATATCCTCATAGATGGCCATAAAAATCTTTTGTTCTTTACACTTGTGGCCCGGGAAATATTTGTCATCACAATTATAACAAAGGCCTTTGAGTTGGCATTCATCCATTTCAGCCCTGGTCAATTTTTGGATTTTTAATGGGGCAGAGGGAGTAGTGGGAGTGATGGGTTTAGGGCGAGGGATAAAGGAGGGTTTTCGGTTTTGAGATGATACATCTTGTTGTGCTTCTTTAGCTCTGTTAATATCCTCCACCCAATTCAAGGGTCGAGCCATCAGGACATGGGCCCGAATCTCCTCCTTGAGGCCACTAATAAAACATTCTCGAAAGAAAGAATTAGTCATGTCCTCTGTTCGAAAATCCAGGCTCTCAAAAGCAGCTATGAAGTCTTCTACTGTTCCAAATTGTTTCAACTTTGTCAAATGACCCAAATGGTTGGTGTCCATGTCAAAATGTTCATAAAGCTCAGTCACAAATTGGGTCCAAGCAATATACCCTTGACGGGAAGTTTTTCTCCATTGCCACCATTGCCAACGTTCTTGATCTAGATGGAGAACACCATACCGGAGTTTGGCCAAGTCATCTGTAATGCCGTATAAAGAGAAATAATGTTCCAATTGGGTTACCCAACCAGTGGGGTCCGAGCCATCAAATTTGGTCACATCCACCCACGAAAGGTGTATGTCACATTGAAAGTGATGGGACTGAAAGGTATGGGAATGGGAGGAAGTTTCACCTTCATGCTTTGGAGGTGCTTCAGAGAAATGGTCATCTATAGGGATCTTCAGTTTGGTGCAAAGTGATGCAAAGATAGATTCAAGCTGGGTGGTCAGTTCTTGTTTGACTTCCTCCATTGAGGACTGCATGGTTGTATTTATGGTAGCATTGATGGACAAATCGATGGAGGAAACAGTAGCACTGAGTTGTTTCACTTCTTTTTGGGTTTCTAGGAAACTAGATTGCATGGTGTTGAAGCGAGCTTCCAGGTCTTGGCTACGGGTATGGGCCATGAGGATGGATGAACTGAAAAGGGGCGAGCGAGGTCAGAAATTTTACCAAAAAATGATATGGATGAATGTGATAAAGGAAGAGAGATGAATCTAATGGAATAGGTCTCAAATAATGGTGAAAATATTTCTAGATTTTTTTTTTTTTACACCTCCAGAGTTATATTCCGGTCTGAAGAATATTGCAGTGATGAAATGCCCAAATTATTAACCAGAAAGAGATTTGTATTTACTTGGAAACTCGAACACAGTTGTGTGGAAATAGATCTGGTCGGTTTTAATTTGTTTATGTTTTCATCCCCCAAGGGTTAGGTATTCAAGGGTTCTACAGACAAGGGTTTGCCCTATGTTATAGCTCTCTGATATATGTGTGGGTTCCAATAGTAGTACTCGACCCAATATATCAGGGCACTAACTAAGGAGGATAGACCATACCCTTAGCCGTACTACCCGACTACCCAGGTACTAGAGAGTATCTTCCTGAATGTTGTTCTCGGTGACACTATAGTAGTTCGACAGCCGATAGGTTTATCTAAAGAGGGCTTCAGGAAATCTAGGCTGATCCATACACACGTGTTGTCTGATGCACTACCACTCGAAGGGGTACCAACAGGGGTTACAAGGGTGGCCAACAAATGTGCGCTTAAGAACCACTTATGTTTCCTGCGTGTATGAATCCCTCAACCACGGGTTTATGCGCGTAATGACAGATCTCTATGGTTTAAAGACGTTGGAATACATCTCTACCCTGAAAAACAATTTCCCACAATTTCTACCAAGGAAAGTGATGTAATACCACTTGCAAGATACCAGATATAATAAATTCACAGAACATAAATAAAATGCTAGAAATGACAGAATAACAGTAATATATCTAGCATAATCTCCATAATAACACATAAATGATATAAGAACAACAACAGAAATAACACTTTGATTCAGAAAGAAGTGTTCACAGGCCTCTTCGAGGGGGCAACCTCCAATCAAGCAACGCTCTATTACAATAATCTCCAAGCTAGGGTTTTCATACCCTCAACCCTTATTTATACTAAATATGTCTATCAATAGACGCATATAGAGGAAGATCTTTCTAGAAGTGGAAGCTTCTATTAGGTCTTCTTACATCCGCCTTATTCTATTTTATTCAAAGGCCTTATTAATATTGACCTTTATTACATCCGAATATATTGATCTACCTATGTGCGGGTTAGGACACTAACAATCACCCACTTCAATCCTCAATTGTTTCCCATTGCGGTTGAAGGAATCTGTCTCTGGATCTCAGTAGTTTACTAGCAACTGGAGTAACCTCACCTAAGCCCTCATTCCCTTGAGAGCCCAAAATTTTCAAAGGCCTCATCATTTTAAATATTGTTGAGCCCTTGCATCTCTTCCCACTATTGCATATATCTCCTCATGCTCCCTTTCCCTCCATTCAATAACCATCCTGCTGTTGAAGAAAATTCTATTTTCGACATACTAGTTCAGTGGGATTTAACTGACTAGTTCTATTTAGACTTTCTATTTTTACCATCACTATTATGCATGCATGCATTCCTAAGAAAAATTATCTGCTTGATTTCTTTTCTTAATTATGGAATGATTTTCCCTATATATGAGTGTATTCCACTCATTCATTGTATAATATATTTATCATGATCTATGTATCAATCATCAACTCATTGGAGTAGTGTGAATATATTTTCTCATTCTTCCATATTGAATCTCTCTTCCTTTATTGATAATATTTATTTGTAATTGCTTTAGCTAGATCTCCTGTGCAGGTTTCCATGAAACACTGACAAGGTATCAGAGCTATGTTGGTTGGAGCAAGCCAGACAAGCCAAAGAATAAGGAAAATCAGAGTTTCGCCGAGCTAAATCTGTGGTCATAAATTTCAGCAGTTATTCCTCTCAAAATATTACGTTTTTGAGGAAACAGACCGTGTTGAAAGTAAATAGGCCCATTTTGGAAGTGGATTTTCAACCGTTTGGCGAGCTTATTACCGTTTGCTCAGAAATTGATCCACAAGATAGCCTCCTGAAACTGATACGAATCCCTGGCCGTACCTTTCCACATTCATTGCTCCCAAAATATTACGTTTTGGAGGACACGGTCAATTAGGAAATTAAATCGGCCCATTTTGGAAGTGGGTTTTCAACCGTTTGGCGAGATTCCTCACCGTTTACTCAAAAAGTAAGTTGCAATATCATCTCCTAACACTGATATGAATTTTTGATTTCTTAATTTTTCACTTGCAGATTGAGAGCAAATTTTTAGGGGTTCTTGGAATCAGTGGGAGAGACGGATATGAAAAATATTATACAGTCAAACTTGGTGTTAATCCTCACACCATACAATTATTTTGATTGGAAGCCCAAGGCAGAATTCCAACTCAGAAGGAAAGGATTGTATAATTTGACGATGGCGACATAAACAGAACCTACATCAATGATTGAGAAGATGAGATGGGCGAACCGTAAGGATGAGGCCACATGAATACTTACTGAGTTAATCTCCATTGATTTGTGGTTTCATTTTGCTGCATGCAATACTCCAAACGATATCTGGACCACCTTGGAAGGACTCTTTGGAAAGCAGGATGAGATGCGAGGTCATATGTTTGAGGTAGAGTTAAATACCTTAGACCCTAAAAGTTTTGATAATATATAATATTTTTTTACTAAATTTAAATATTTGCTATTAATATCGGGTGAATGTGGTATTGATAAGTCTACACAAGAGAAGCAACTTATTCTAACAATCTTGGCCAAGCTAGGACCAGAATACACTGTATATGTCTCCAATTTCCATTCCGGCAGATGTCTTTTTGGAACAAATTGGAAAATGCCTACGTTGGCTCAGTTCATTGAGTCTCTTACACAAGAGAAGACAAAACTCATACATATGGGCCTCATGAAAGATCCCAAAGAACATGCACTCACCATGCATGATGGAAAATGGTTATTCAAACATAATAGGAAGGAGGGATATTCCAAATCCTTTAATGATTCTTCAGGTTCCAAATACTCTTCAGATTCCAAGAAGAATAAGAAGGGAAAGCAGTGCACTTACTGCAATAAAACGAATCACAAAGAATCCACATGCATGAAGAAACAAATCGATCTTATGGCACATGCACTTCAGTAGAAAAACCTTGGAAACTTCGTTCCATAGGGAGTCAAGAAGCAGAAGGAAGAAGATCCTACTCCTAAGAAAGGTAATCATCATGCTCTCGTTGCAGTTAATTCCTCATTTGATTCATGGATTATAGATTCTGGTGAAATGCATCATATGGTAGTGAAAGAGGAAGTTTTCTCTTCCTTGAGTCCATGCTCAAGACCCCCTATTCTCATGGGGGATGATACTCCAGTAGTAGTAGTAGGAGAAGGGAGAGTGGAACTCCACTATGGCAGTTTTAAGAATGTTTTACATGTTCCAAATCTTTCTATGAATCTGCTCTCAGTTTATGAGATCACTCAGAAAGGAAAAAAGGTTGAATTTACATTAGATTCAGTTTCAGTAATTGACATGCATGACAATTCCATTATTGAAATTGGTGAGGTGGATCACAATTCAAGGTTGTATAAATTCACTAAGTTTTTTTACGATGACTCCTCTATTCTACTTACACGTAAGGAGTGTACTTTGCATGCACCTCCACTGAAACATGCATATACTCTTGTTCTTCCATCAGTTTCAGACATCAGAGATGATTCCATACATTCTGATTCTGTACATGGAAATAAGCACGTAGTACATCCAGATAAGAAGACAACGTTGAAGCTTTAGCAGATGCCCAAGAAGGCACATAACACACTTTAGGATGCAGACAACCTTGCAGGGAATCCATTGGATTCGAGGAGGACTCGATCTCAGCATGAGGAGCCTTCTCATGTATTTTTAGCTTCATAACCTGTGATTCCCATACATTGCTATATGTTTCAATCTACTGATCCACATAACTACAATAGGGTTGTGGGAAATCCATTATGGAAAGTAGCCATGCAGAAGGAGTATGACTCACTCCTACAGAACCAAACTTGGAATATGGTTCCACATTCACCAGAAAGGAATATTTTCAGGTGCGGATGGGTCCATGGGATGAAAAAGTACAAGGCCCAACAGGTTTCCAAAGTACTTCATTAGATCCATAAATATTTCTACATCTTCATGAAGACTTTCAATGAGCAGAAGTTTCAGACTTTGCGGGATCATCTTGCAGTGAAGAACACAGTTGCCTAGCAGCTGCCATTTTCTTCTTTTGATACATTATCTTTTGAGGGGTGTTTTGTTCCCACATGGTTTTCCCTCTTTCCTCAATTTTATTCAGTGTTCATTAGTTGCATTGTACATGAGTACCTAAAATGGCCTAGTATCCGGGACTCATTTTTTACTCCATAGTGATGTTCAGGAGGGGTGTTGGAGAAATTTCTATTTTCGACACACTAGTTTAGTGGGAGTTAACTGACTAGTTCTATTTAGTCTTTCTATTTTTACCATCACTATTATGCATGCATGCATTCCTAAGGAAATTTAACTGCTTGATTACTTTTCTTAATTATGGAATGCTTTGCCCTATATATGAGTGTATTCCACTCATTCATTGTATAATATATTGATCATGATATATGTATCAATCATCAGTTCATTGGAGTAGTGTGAATATATTTTCTCATTCTTCCATATTGAATCTCTCTTCCTTTATTGGTAATCTTTGTTTGTACTTTCTTTAGCTAGATCTCCTGTGCAAGTTTCCATGAAACACTCACACCTGCAAAGGACAAACTATTTTTCGAGTTAAAATCCTTTAAAAACTTTGTTCACAGACTTGTACGCATGAAAACATGATAAGATTCCTATATAGGGATTCAATTTTCCCATGTATATAGGTTCATATATGTGACTTGATGATTTGTCACCTGCGTATACCCTAGTTTCCATCTTATGCCCTCTAGTACTAAAACAATTGGGTCCTAAAATTCAAATTTAAACCATTGAAATTGAAGGAGAGGGGATGGGAACTTACTTGGTCCAAAATATTGTTGATTCTATTGATCGTAGCTCCCACAATGGACACTTGAAGATCATGGGAAAAATTGCCTGAAATGCACTATGTGGGTGAGAAAACTCAAATGGTATGGTAAAATGGTCTATTTTTACTATTAGTAGAATTTTTTTACCCACTTCCTATAGTTTTTGCTATTTTTTTTACCTTACAGACTAATAGTGCAGTGGAAAGACTTGGTTTTTGGTGGTTTTCTCCAATATTTTTTTTCATTTTCCAACAGTGTACCACTCGTTAATGCCTTCGGCAGGTATATTCTTTCACTGACATATAGTATAGTTTATCACTCCATTTTTTATTTTTTCATCATCTTATGACCATGATCCATACACCCTAGGTACGAACCCATTTATTAGCGACAAAGAACCTTCTCAATGCTACAAGAAGTGTCGTTAGTAGGTGGTTAGAGACTTACCAAACATGCATGCCCTAGTTAGAATCTTTGTGTTATTTGGTGCCCATGTAGAAGTTATTCCATACGACCGAGATTTCCTTATAGTCCTCATATGAATTTGCGTTCAAACCCCATATTCTTACTCACAAGCATTCTGACTGTTACCTATGGGACTCCCCCGAGTCTTGGTTAAGCTCTTTTCCGACTCCCAAAAAAATGAAAATATTGCTGAGTGAAATTATCTCCCTCAAAATCCTTAAATGGATATGAAAGGGAATTTACTTGATATAAGTTTAACCCTTTTCTAGACCAAGTAGATTACTTACGAAAAAGGAATACTCTAGTCACCATTGGTTAGAAGAGTTCTCGTGGGTATTATTTTATACTTTTTCTGGCCTACCTGGGGACTAAATCTACAGAAAATACATTTTTGGCATTAAGTTGTAATTGGAATCCATCATCCTTATTGAATTATTTATCATATTGTTGGTTACTTCTTTCTCATTATAAGCCTCTTACCTCAACAATTTGCATCACTAGCCAAGCAGTGCCTTCTATAAATCCTTTGCAACTTTATACCTTGTACCCTTAAAGGAAACATTCCCTCGACTGTCCATGCCCCACATGCACTTCCTTTCATTGAGCATTGGTATGTTCCATTGCTTATAACTATTTTCTTACTTGTGACACTTGTTTCCTCTCCTGTATCATAATATTTAATTTCCTATGAAAAAACAAAAAAAGATGTGTGGGAAAATAATATTATCTCATATTGGAAGTAGTCATGTCTCCCTTGAATATAGAATTTTCTTTTGAGTCCACCTTCATCCAAAGTGTTAGCACTGAGAGTCACCCTTAGATTGCAAGAGGATAAGCCCAATACCCATCAAAATTTTTGGTGGAGGTTGGTTTTGTGAGTGGAGGTCAAATGGACATAGCTCAGTACAAGAACGTTTTAACATAGGAACATGACTAGAAATGCATAAGGAAATGAGGTCCTCATTAATTTCAGTCAATGGTTTAAGGTTAATGGTGAGCAGAAGGAATAATTAGTGAGAAAGGTGGACAATTCTTCCATGAGCATCCGACCTTCAAGGAACTTGGTGAAGAAAAATGCAGGTACAAGAGCACTCTTGAACTCAAGTTTCAAACACCGAAATATGTCACAACAACATAATAATCAAACCTCCATTACCATGTGATTACAACAAATCATCTAGATCCTCCATGCACAAGCATTTCAGCATAAGAGGAAAGAAGACAACAAAATAAAATACTTGAAAAAAGAAACAAGAGAATTATAATCAAACCTACATTACAATACGACTACAACCCTTGTCTGGATCCTCCATGCACGAGTGTTTCAGCAAAGTTTAAACAGGAAGATGAAAGATGATGACTTCTATTAATGCAAAAGTCTCAAGTATTATACATAACTAGAGAACAACTTTGGTATCAAAATATTACAAAATAGGGATCTCTTCTCAACCATTCAACGACCATAACAAATTCTTACACTGATCTTTTTATACATCAGAGTAGTCCACAACTTCTAGAAGTCTGATCTGATCTAGCCATCCCATCTAAATATTTCCACCTTTGTACCCTCTCTATCTAACTGTGCTTGTATCTTCCTCAGGCTGAAAATTTAGTCTCCTCGGCTAGGGATTCCATGCCTTCTATTTCTGGAGTAATTCGAGGTTTCAACCACCAGTCTATGTCCACCAACTGATATATCCTCAAGATCAATATGCATCTTGATGAATAGGGGGAAGCCACACACTATGATTGGATATGACGTTGAATTAGCATGTGAATTTAGAGGTGTTGAAAGAAGTTTGGACCCATACCTCCTTTGGGCCCAAAATGCATCACCTTCCACCACGTTTCTCTCCCTCAAAACCGCGGTTTAGATTTTGGTACGCTTAAGGATTTTAACGCCCGAGCACGTTGCAGCCCTGAAATGCATTTTGGTCATTGCTCTAGTCACAGTCTACAATCTGGGAAGCCCTGCCTCTTTAGCACCCCCACATAAGTTTACCCGCCTGCCAACTATAGGGTCTCTTTAATCATGCTTGGAGGAGGTTCCAATTTTGGTGCTAGGGAGATTTGATGCTGAACAAAAATACTTCCCGGAGGATGATTTTTTGAATCTGATGTTGTGGCCTAACACTATATAATGTCATAGCTAGTGATGGATGAGCGCCATGTGTTGAGATGAAAAACACCTGTGGAGTTGGTAGGTCCCGAAGTGACATGTCATATTATCGTTACTTCGAGACTTCGGGCCTTCAAGTGATACTACTGCAAAGTTCAACAACTCTTCTTGATTAGAGATAAATGGTCCACAATTACTTCATGAGTTCAGACTTCGGAATGTTTCAATGCACAAATATTACAATCCTATGGAGCATCCTATCCTCGAAGAGAGAGATCTTCCTCCACATGTCCTCTTGTTTTGGATGGCCAAGATTCACTTCAGGACTTCAGGAAATTCTTGGTCTAGTGCTTCTCTCTGTAAACCATCTAGAGTGCTAAGTCTCTGAAGTGATATATTTGGTGATGCATGTCCTTGTTGATGGATGGTCTGGATGGAATCCGGGCTTCGATTCTTTGGGAGTCCTTTACTCACTCAGCTTCTTTTTCTCCCTCCCAGAGTATGAAATCGCCTAACACGTGTCGCCTACTTGAAGATCAATGACTATGAGTGATGGTGGAGACTCAAATTGCTCACTTTTTAATTCCCTTCCCGATCCCCACAATGTGAATATGCTCATTCGTGGCAGGATCGATATGCATCATTGATATGTTGATCTAGCAAGATAAAGGATCCTAAGTGATTGAGGGCTCACAAATTGCAGAAAATTTAACTTGCATCCCAATCCCCATAATTCCTTCCCATCATTGATCACTCTTCAATGAGATTTGTCGGTCGTGACTTAATCCTTGTTTGATCAGACAAATGAAAAATGAAGCCGATTGTTTTCTTGTATTTCAAGCTTGAAGTTGACTTCTCTGAATGCTACATTTTATCATAGCTTTTCCCTGCATATACAACATACTTGACCGGCCTGTGACCTTGGCAACTTCATGTGATAACATTTGGCTCCACAAGGGATGGCATGATCCCTATGAGCTTTCAAGAACAAGCAGTTCCAGTGCCTTAGGTATTGGGTTCTAGAGTCGAGCTGAACTAAATTTTGTTAAAGACAACAGGCTGACATGTACACTATTCAACTTAAAAAATAAAACAAATACACATGCTCCAGAATGATCTTATTTATGTACAATCCTAAACTAACCATTTTTTACAATGCGCTAGGTGAAAACAAACTTCCACCATAGCCACCCAAACATTTTGGTAACATAATTATTCTTTTCACTATAAATTATCCATAAAAAGGTAAGGGAAGTATGAAAACATAATGAAAATATGTTTTGGAACACTAACAATACCCCCAAATGATGATAAGCTGAATAATTTTGTAGGCTCCAATGTTTCTGGAAAACTCAACTCCAGATATAACCCCAAAGGGTCATAAAACTTATAATAAGACACACTAAACTAGTAAGAAATTAACTCCACTTCATCATTTCTCACCTGTTGTTTGATGTTCTCATAGTGTATAGGTGGAAAAATGATTGATGCAGGTTGGTTAGCTCTTCCTTTTCTCCTTCATGGCCCTCCCAAGGATCATATCCATAATTATCATATACATGAACCATGCTACAAGGTTCCAAAGAAGCCATGAAAAATATCTGCTCTTCATCATCTTCACTGGGATATTCATCAAAATTTGTTTTTTTTTGGTCAGTATTTGAAACAAATTCTTCATCATAAGCAGGGATACCAAAAACATTTGTTTCAAGGACCAGAATATCCTCTACATTTTCTTCATAATAGAAACAAACAAAATCTTCCTTCAATGATCTAGGAGGTTCCCCAAGCTCAGAAATGCTCAAAAATCAAAGTTCTCAAAATTGGATGAAACCAACGCCATTGCGTCCGGCTCATTCTCCTGATTCTGACCATATATTTACTTTCTCAAATGGACGTTGTATGCGAGAGTTATCGTACTCTGACCATTTTCTCAAACAGGCAAAAAGTCTAGTCCAGGTACAAGCAAAAAGTGTATTGTATAGGTGTATAGGAGCACAAGGGGATAAGCTCCAACCCAAGGATCTTGGGGATATCCCATAAAACCAGGAGGGCGCGCATGAGAAGGGGATTAGCCCACTTAAGGTGCCCTATTTTGAGCCTTGATCCCATGCAGAGTGCCATAAGACCAGGGGTGCATGACCAGTTAGGGGGCTTAGCCCTATATTTGCACAAATGTGGGTTTTTCACCATATATTAGTGATCTTTTAATGAATTTTTAAGCAAATTTAATGGATTTTGCCCATTATTGGGAGATATTGGGCTCTTTTTGAGCCCATATTTTGGGAGGATGTTGGGAGATGGTTACCAACTTCAAATCTATATAAAATAGACCTATTGGAGGCCATGGGGGGATCAAAAGAGAGACTTTTGATGCAGGGTTTTGAAGGAGAAGTTTGTAAATTTTGGCCTTTTCTCATGTTTTGAGAGGCGTTTTTCTCATGTTGTTGAGGGGATTTTGATGGTGCATGCATGAATCTGAGCAAGGAGGTATTGTAAAGAAGACATGAAGCATGTAATGTAACAACAAAGAGCATTGTAAGAGAACTTTGAGCATTTTAAAGAGCAATAAAGAGGTCCTCCGCTTGGAAGCAGGCCTGGAGACGTAGCCAACGATTGGTGAACTCCGTTATCAACCTCTTGTCTCTATTTTTTTTTTGTTGTTGTTGTTCTATTCTCTTCATTTGCAACATGAATATTAATGGCTGATCTCTTTATACATTAATAAGCATCAAGTAAAAGTCACATTTGATATTCCGCAATCAAGATAACAAGTTTATGTATTTCGCATTCTTAACGATCTGATGCAAAAAGTACATTAAACTAACTTGTGATTCATTATTAATACCTTCATTTTTGGATCAAGTTTATGGTATCCGAGCATTTGGCTGTGAAGGTTTGAAAGGAATTGCAAGCATTGGATGCTCACGAGAGAAAAAATCAAGCGAGGAGAAGGCCAACTTGAGGCTCTTGACATAGAGATTCAAAGGTGACTGCGTAAGCAAGTGATGTCTTCGCCATGGAAATTGGGTCCCTACAAAATTGAAGATGATTTCTTTGAGGCCTTTAAATTGATGCAATCCATGGTAGAGGAGCTTTATCATGAAAGAGGGAAATGAAGGCTTCAAGGCAATGAAGAAGGTGAATCTTCAGTAAGAGTAGAAGGAGGAGTTGGAGGTGGTGGACCTTCATAACCTTCTTCTCCTTCATCCTCATCATCTAATAATGAAGCAAGTGTACATTCCTCTAAGGATAAGCAAAAAACTCATCATTCTTCTTATATGTTGTTATTAAAGTTAGATGTAAAGTTTCAATTACCCACTTATGATGGTGAATTAGATGCAAAAAAGATAGATAATTGGGTGAGACAATTAGAAGTCTATTGGAGGATACAAAAGATTGTTGATGATGAAACTAACATCCAACTACCAAGTCTCAAATTGGGAGGCATAGCTCTCATATGGTGGGAAAGAAGAACTAGATATGATCTTAAGAAAAGTGGTAAAACAATCTCTTCCTGGAATGATTTTGTTATTGCATTAAAACAACAGTTTTACCCTTTAACTTACATGCAACAAGAAATGATGAATTGGCAATGTTTAAGGCAATCAAAAGGTCAAAGTGTACAAGAATATACTCAGATATTTCGTAAGAAGGATTTAAATTTGTGTATTCCATTATATACACAAGAGACACTCCTAAAATATATCGGTGGTTTACATTCTTATCTTAAGCACACTATTCTTATGCTAAATCCTTCTAACTTTGATGAAGTATGTGTACAATCCATTCACATTGAATCAAGTAAAGGGAATGTTGGTGATAGTGTTTCTATAGATACTTGGCAAAGAAAGGATGTAGGGAAAAGGAAAGAGAAGAAGACAACCATGACAAGAAAGGAGAAGCCTACTTGCAAGCATTGCAAGAAAGTAGGCCATGATGCAGATTGTTGTTGGGTCTTACATCCTAACTTGAAGCCAAAGAAGTTTGTCAACCATGGAAGGAAGAATACCATAGCTGCGAAAATTCAAGTGGATCTTGGATCAGATTCCGGTGATGAGACACAAGTTGTAGCTATGGGAATCAGAGGTAAAAATTTAGTTGCAAGTACTAGCTTGTCTAGATCAATTGATGTAAATGATGAGTGTAAAAGGAATGAACTTTTCCACATAAGGGTTATAACACATACTGTTAAAGTTGATACTCTTGTAGACAGTGGATCATAAGCCAATCTAATTAGTGAAGATGTTGTGAATAACTTGGGACTTGAAACTAAGTCACATCCTAAACCATATCCATTGGGATGGATATGTGGTGATAACAATTTACAAGTAACCAAGAAATGTAAAATCAAGTTTGCAATCACTTCTAATTATGTTGATGAAGTAGATCTTGATATAGTGCCACTGGACATATGTGGAATTGTATTGGGAAGCCCATACCTTTATGATAGGAAAGCCATATTCTACAGGGAGGAAAATAAATATTGCTTCAAGAAATATGGGAATGAGTACATTGTTCGTGCTCATCGCATGAAAACTGACAGGTCCTTTGCAGCTACAAGGTAGTTAAAAAGAATGGTAAATACAAGCAAAAGTTTAACACTTATGTCTGTAAAAAAACATGAAGTTAGTGATTCTAAAAATGAGATGATTCCATATGTTTCAAATAGTCATGAAGTGTCACCGGAGGTACAACATAAGGTTCAACTGCATAATTTGATTACTGTTCCTGTTCCAAAGGGGAAGCATGTTTTGTCATTTTCATTTGCATAATCAGTATTGTTGATTAGTTTGTTTATGTTCAGTGGTGTATGGCTGCAAAGTGCGACAAAGAATATAGATGATTGTGAGATAAATGAAATGATTACTTTGATAAACAATGCTATCTTAGTTTTCATGTTTGTTGTGATTAGTCAGGCGATCATTGTCCCGACAGAGAGGATGGATGATACAGGACAAAGTGGGGAGGCAGTACCCTCACTTCTTACCTGAGTAAAAGAATACTTTTAGTGGTCCAAATTCTTCCAAAGTGGGGAGGAATGATCCAGGAGGCTCCCCAGGATCAGAAAATGCTCAAAAATCCAAGTTCTCAAAATTGGATGAAACCAATTCCATTGCGTCCGACGCATTCTCCCGATTCCAGCCATATATTTACTTTCTCAAACAAACGTTGTATGTGAGAGTTATAGTACTCTGACCGTTTTCTCAAATAGACAAAAAGTCAATAGGTCCTGTCAAATGATGACATCAGCATGACATCAGCAGTGCTGACATGGAAGAGACAAGTGGCAGTCCAGTAGAAGGTGACTGGTCAGTGACAGGGATCCAACCAACAACTGACAAGTGGAATTTGTTTGGAAAATGGTTGGGTGCCATGTGGCCTAGTCATGGGCTTCCACGTGGCACCATGGTATTGGTTAATGGTTGGTGGCAAAAGTTTTATTGGAGCTCATGAGAATTGAACCCATGACCTCTTGGTATGTGCCCAAGACTTGGCCAAAGTCCTTTTTACCAACGCGCCCTTGATGGTTCTTATTAAATATAACCCACTTTAATTTTATTAAAGTGTATTGTATAGGTGTATGGGCGCACAAGGGGATAAGCTCTAGCCCAAGGATCTTGGGGATATCCCATAAAACTAGGAGGGAACGCATGAGAAGCAACTTAGCCCACTTAAGGCACCCTATTTTGAGCCCTGATCCCATGCAGAGTGCCATAAGACCAGGGGTGTGCGCCCAGTTAGGGGGCTTAGCCCTATATTTGCACAAATGTGGGTTTTTCACCATATATTAGTGATTTTTTTATGATTTTTTAAGCAGATTTAATGGATTTTGCCCATTATTGGGAGATATTGGGCTCTTTTTGAGCCCAGATTTTGGGAGGAAGTTGGGAGATGGTTACCAACTTCAAATATATATAAACCAGACCTGTTGGAGGCAATGGGGGGATCAGAAGAGAGACTTTCTAATGTAGGGTTTTGAAGGAGAAGTTTGTAAATTTTGGCCTTTTCTCATGTTTTGAGAGGCGTTTTTCTCATGTTGTTGAGGGGATTTTGATGGTGCATGCATGAATCTGAGCAAGGAGGTCTTGTACAGAAGACATGAAGCATGTAATGCAACAACAAAGAGCATTGTAAGATAACTTTGAGAATTTTAAAGAGCAATAAAGAGGTCCTCCACTTGGAAGCGGGCCCAGAGACGTAGCCAACGATTGGTGAACTCCGTTATCAACCTCTTGTCTCTATTTATCTTTCATTTTTGTTGTTCTATTTTCTTCATTTGTAGCATGAATATTAATGGCCGATATATTTATACATTAATAAGCATCAAGTAAAAGTCACATTTGATATTCCACAATCAAGATAACAAGTTTATGTATTTCGCATTCTTAACGATCCGATGCAAAAAGTACATTAAACTAACTTGTGATTCATCAGTAATACCTTTTTTTTTGGATCATTCAATTATGAAAATCTAGGAAAAAACAGAGAGGAATCTTCCCTAGTTTTTTTAACTAGCTTATCATCTATGTTAGCTTCATAGTCAGGAGAAATATCTACTGCAGAATACACTTTTTCTTCGAGATCATAATATTCAAAAGAGACATGTTGATCTTCATAGTAAATGTTTTCTTCTTCAATGAATGCTTCATCACAGATATGGCTTTCATGACTAGCAGAATCTTTATGGAGCAAAGAAAACTCATCACAACATCCCTCAAAAAGACGTTCAGATGGAAAATATTCTTTACAAAATGAATTAAAAGTTGCATGAAAGCCTGTCAAATAGATGATACTTTCAACTGGAAGATATCTACACCAATCACAACCAATCCCCTCTAATGAATACCTGCAAATATTTATATGAACATCTTCATGCACGATATGAAGTTGATGAATAAAATCATGAAAATCCAACAAGTCTTCAGCTGGTACCTCGCAATCCTCTCCTTGAAATTTAGGAAGGATACTTTTCCATTCATATCTATTAGGCAGTGGATTATGGAAACCAAATATTTTTGAAAAATCACAGAAGACATACCTCTGAGATAAAATCTTCTCCATTTCAAACCAGTGGAGTCGCTATGGTGAAAGATGAGCAGTTAGAATAATGTGTTCAAATTCATTTCACCAACTAAAACTGGATTTGGGTGATGTCGTCCTTCCCTAGGAGATTTTTCAATCTGGAACAACAACTGAAAATACTTCTTGAGAAATATTTCATTTCTTGATAATTTTATCTAGGTTAGATTTAGGTGTTGCTAGAGGTAGATGTGGAGTAGACCTCATGTGTCTGCCTTTGGGAGCCACAACCAAAATAGTGGAGTCGCTAGGTGCAAGTTGCAATATTCGAGGTACTGATTTCTGATGCACCTTCAAAATCATAATTTCTTTGTTGTTCAATCCTAGGGAAATGTCTTCAATCGTTCCTCAACAACAATGCCATGGATTTTATCACTGAGAGTCACCCTCAGATTGCAAGAGGATAAGCCCAGTACCCATCAAAATGTTTGGTGGAGGTTGGTTTTGTGAGTGGAGGTCAAATGGACATAGCTCAGTACAAGAATGTTTTAGAACATGAACTGGACTAGCAATGCATAAGGAAATGTGGTCCTCATTAACTTCAGTCAGTGGTTTAAGGTTAAA
>ML828196.1:7682-20072 GCA_009831015.1 Picea engelmannii | reverse complement strand
AATTCTAAATCCTCCCAAGATTTCTTTTGCCCTTGCTTTTGACTCCATTTTACCCTAAGGCACTGGTTAGACTTACAACGTTGAGCTTGTAGTGTTCAAAATCATCTTTTAAAACTTTCATTCTTGAAACCCTAACTAACCCTAACCCTACTAACCTAGGTTAACGTCATACTTGACGCAGCAAGCTTTCTAACTAGCAATTAAAGCAATTAATGATGACGTCAAGCATTTATTGAGCTATTGTTGATTGAAAATACTGTTGGCTTGGTCATTATTATAGACATTGATGAATTGGTCATCTTGCATAGGCTATTTAGAAAAACGTTGACCTCATTTTGTTTATTATATCACTTATTAAATGAAATCAGATAATTAAGAAGTACTAACCCTTTGAATTATAACCTGCAAATATACATATTCTGTTGTTATTGTCTTGTTCCGGGCAGGTGTTCTCAACAGGGACTTCACTTCTTTATTGGCTGATTAGCCGGATTATCTGATACCGGTGGTAACCTGAGAGGAGGAAAAACCTTACTTCTTGACCTTATATCCTTTACCTCTTCAAACCCTAGGTTACCGGGGATGTCTCCCCTGGGCTAACCTCCCTAAACAGAAAGAGTCCCCCATCGAGGTGACATTGAGTGGGGAGGTTCCTGTTACGCCAGTTTGACCCTTATCCTTTGGCCTTTTGACCTAAACTACAAACTGCGTGATAACAAGGACAACATCCCATACATCATTCTTTAGTATAGATTGATATTCTTCAGTCGTGGCATCTTTCCATACTTGCTCACCTGAGGCTTCTCCATGACAAGTTGGTTCTGAATCAATAATGTGGGTCATTGTTGAAAGGTAGCTTGAGAATCTCTTAGGCCCCTTGCTTTCTCTGGTTGCTCCTTGTGGAGCTTTATGTCTTTCTGCTTCTTCTAAAGTTTGATGTGCCCAAGCAGGTCTTTTATGTCCAACAGTGATGTCTCTGGGTATATTACTTGGGGCAACTGAATCTACGGGAGGAACTGGATCAACTGGTGTTGTTGGCTCATCTGGAACAATATTTGTCTCCCTCTGAACTGATGAATGAGTAGGAGGTATTGTTTCACCATCTATTTCCATCTGAGCTTCTCTGGATTTATGGAAGGCTACTTCTTCTTCAAAAGTAACATCTCTGCTTACTTCAATTTGTCTCTGTCCTGGGATGTAGATTCGATATGCTTTTGAGGATTCACTGTATCCTATAAATGTACCTTTTCTTCCTGAAGGTTCTAGTTTGGATCTCTTTTCTTTGGGTACATGAAGGTACACTGGGCATCCAAATATTCTGAAGTGTCTTATCTCAGGCTTCACTTTGGTGAATGCTTCTTCTGGAGTAATGTTCTTCGGGATCTAAAGAAAGCTACGGTTTTGAACATATATTGTTGTCATACATGCTTCTGCCCATAGAGTCATGGGTAGACTCTGATCATGTATCATTGCCTTAATTGCTTCAATCATGGTTTTGTTTTTCCTTTCAGCAACCCCATTTTGTTGAGGATTGTACAGAACTATGAGCTCCCTCTTGATCCCTGCTTCAATGCAAAAACTGATGAATTCTTTTGAGGTGTATCCTCCTCCATTGTCTGATCTCAATACTTTGATTTTTCTTCCGGTCAGGTTTTCAACCTGATCTTTGAATTCTTGGAATTTGGCAAGGACTCCATCCTTGTTCTTTAGGAAGTAAATCCAAGTTTTCCTGGAGTGGTCATTTATGAAGAGTACATAGTACAAGTACCCATTTAAGGTTGCAACAGTCATTGGCCCACATACATCTGAATGTATCAAGTCCAAGATTTCCTTGGATCTGTTTTCACTTCTAGGAAAGGATCATTTAACATTTTTGCCAAGGGCACAACCTTTGCAAACACCTTCATGCTGGATCTGGATCTCTGGTAGACCTGTTACCATTTTCCTTAGAGCTGGAAGAGCTCTATAATGAATTTGAGCAAGTCTTCTATGCCATAGCTCACTTAAGCTAATAGTGTCATGTAGTAAGGCTTGAACTGGTTTGATGGTCAACTTGTATAAGTTGTTATCTCTGACGCCAATTACTTTGGAAGAGCTGATATGAGAGTCTTTGTGCCATGCAAGGACTCTTCCTTCTGAGAATGTAATTTTGTAACCTTTGTCTTCACGGGCCGAAATAGAGACAAGGTTTCTCTTCATTCCTGGTACATATAGAACCTCTTCTAGTTTGAGCTCCATATCTGACTCTAGTTGGAAGGTGGAGGTTCCAACTCCTCTCACGTTATATCTAGCATCATCTCCAAGGACAACATGTAGATGTGTCTCTTTCTCAATGAATTGTTTTAAATGATTTCTAATACCAGTCATGTGCCTGGAGGCACCACTGTCAATTAGCCAAGTATTATCATTGATAGGAACCATACCTGAGAGTGTTGAGATGTTGATGTCTTCATTGCTTTGGATTTTTGTGCTAAGCTTGCTTCCCATCATGAAATTGCTCATCTTCACAAACCCTTGTTAACTAGGCTAGAAAACCTAAAGGCTAGGCTAGGCTAGCACTTTTAGGTTTTGTTGGGCTTATGACTGCCAACAATAAGCCTTTAAATATGATAGCTTCTTCAAGAAATTCTCAGAAATATAATTCAGAATTTTCTGCAGAATTTTAACGAAACCCTAGAAACCCATAGGGTCAAAATTTTGAAAATGCCCGGAATTTAGATCTGAGACTTGCTGGAGGTACGCTGAAGGAGGTCATACCCTTCTATGTCTTTTTCAGCCCAAGCGTCCAAGTTTTGTCTGGTGAAACTTCTTTGAAAAGGAGGTACGGATTTTCTGGAAACCCTAGGAGGGTCATACAGTTTCTGCAAATGAGAGAGTAAAGGAGCTGGAGAAGGCTTGTGCAATGGGATCTTCAAGACCTGTGTTCTGATACCATGTTGATTTTTCATAAGCATTAGGTTAAGCATGTAGTTCATTTCAATTTCATCATGTCTTAACCATAAACAAGAATGTTGCAACAACCAAGATCACAACAAGAAACACCATGCACAAGTACACAAGATATATCCTGGGAAATCCTTCTCAACAAGGGAAGAAAACCCAGCCAAATCCTTTGCTATATTCTTCAAGAGAAAGACCTTTCACCACCAAGAATGACTTATCACACAAGAGGGTGCTTAAGCCCTAGAAGACTAGCGCCCAAGAGAGGTGCGCACCTTTGCCAAAGAGAAGTACTTGTTGAAATTTCCAAAACACACAAGAAGGATATGATTCTACAATGGAGAATCATCTCCTACTTATATTAGACTTTGACCAATTAACAAGGGCATCTATTTTCACAATAGGGCCAACCTCTCTAAGTCAAATATACTTATTATTATATTTATTATTTATTACAATTAATATTAATATTAATATTAATTATCTTTTACATCTATTATTAATCACATGAAGGTGGGGCCGACCTGTACCCTTTACATAACAATTAGGGTTATAGGTAGGTCTAACTCTTGAATAATATATATAGCAAAGGAACCGATACACCCACTAGTGCTCATCTACTAGGGGCACATCCATAGGGATGTCATAGATCTGATTCACTGCATTACACAGATGAACCAGCTCTTCACACGTTCACCTGTGCTCGTCCATAGGCACGTCCACTCTACAGATTTGCTTTCCCACTACCACCGACAGGAGAATCATCTGGAGTCATCTCGTCAACTCTACTGCTCAGAGGAGGCTATCACATCATTTTCATTTATGTTCACATGACGATGTGCCCAACACTTTTGGGATTTCTCACGTTCACCTTGTGCTCAGCCATAGGCACGTCATAACTCAACATATTGCTTTTCCACAGGATAATCATCTGGAGTTCTTCTCACTCACGTCATGGAGGAGGTCATCCCTACGTTCCTAGCTCTCTCCCAAGCTGGAACCACGAACCCTTCTTAGGGGATTTCTCTCAGGTTTGTAAGCTGAGAGAAAGGCTTCACATAGATGCTATGTTCCACATCTCACAGGTTTGTAAGTTGGAGGATGTCTCCTATAGCTGCATTCATCAACATTCAGTACCGCAGGGGACATAGTAGAGACATAAGAGACAGGAACAGAAGGGACTACACTCCCTTCCACACTCAATCAGATACAAAGCCAGAGATAGAGGAAAGGGATCACATCAGTTCCAACAGAGAGGCAGACATAGAGAGGATTATGGGTGAAAGGCGTGAGACACCATAGGGCAAGGGGAAAGGCCCCGAGGCACAACATGTCAGTTGGCAGACCATCTTGAATGACCTACCTAGAGGACATTGGAATATGATGAACGCCATAGCACAAATGGCCATCAACACACAGATGGTCCAACACAATGTGAGAACTATGGGTGCCAACGTAGCAGGAGGAGAAAGTGGTTCAAGAGGACACCAGGGAGGTGGTGCTAGTGGTTCCAGTGGATCTCAGGGTGGAGCGAGTGGGAATCCTTCACCTATCTGTACCTATACATCATCTGGGAGGATTCCTTGACCTCTATATCCGTAGTTCCAAGGGGAGACAGCATCTGGAAATGCCAAGACAGACAGGAGGATAGTCGGGATAGAGGCAGATAGTGCCACAGGACCCATTTGCAGAGTAGAGGAGAGAGTATTTGGCACAGGGGCCAGATTTCTATGCAGATATGAGTTTGGTAGATTATTGTTCGATCAGGTATCGGAACAGGCCCAGGGAGGCACAGAGGGGCAATGTGTAGACTCAAAACAGGGAATTCATTAATAAGGTGGGAAAGATGAATTTTCCTACTTTTGACGAGTCATCTCGATGCTCAGCTCAGGCATGGGTACAAAAGCTTGACACATATTTCAAGCTCAATCCGATGACGGGGTTAGAAGTTATTAGCTTCGCCACCTTGAACTTAGATGGGGAGGCCCACGAGTGGTGCTATCATGGGCTAGTGACTTTAGGTTATGTTATCCCTGATTTCTAGGGATAACTAGGAGATCATGTCTCGAGGCCCACAGGTCCTAGACATGGAGTACCGAGAGCAGGATTGACCTAAGAATGGCCCTGGAGGGCCCATATTTTTTCTCCTTCGTCAGGCTTGTCTTGTCAGCAACAACATCCATCACCATCGGCTTGGACTTGTATCAGACAAGACTCTTGCTCCATGAGGTAGTTGGTCCAGGTATCATGGTATGTGTCATTTTTTATCATTATCACCTTTGGATATGCATCTTACTCCTTTTATTTCTGACAACTGCTTGGATTTCACATTGACCCGCTTGACCATGGTTGGGGGGATTAACAGAGTGTCCTAGCAAGACTATACCCATAGGTTTTGGTTTGCCACCAGGGGGATTTATGAAGAGCCATCGTCCTCTCCCATCATATCATCACTTTTTCATCTTATCTCCCGCTCATCTTTCCCATTCCCCTAGTCTGGGCATTAGGATGATCTGTTTGTAGGGTTGCACCTTATCTCGTGGGAAGAAGGAGCTAAAGGCCAAGAAGGTAAAAGCAGCTGGTAAAATATAAAAGCCATAAAAATGAAACCTAGAGATGCCTCGCCCAGGGGTCCCCGAGAAGGCAATAAAAAGCCTCTCAGCAAGAAGTAAGAGGGACCCGAAGAAAAATAACAAAAACAAGACCTAGCCAAGAGGATAGGGGGTCTCATCACGAGCCAACCTATTATGTTCATGGGTACCTAACAGTATGACATTTCCACTATCTGGTCACCACGCCAGGGCAGTGACCTTTGGTTGCATGGCCAAGGGAAAGGGGGTCTCATCACGAGCCAGCCTTATCATCTCTGTGAAAGTACTTGTGGGTAACACTGTCAACTCTGGTCACCACGCCAAGGCAGTGTCCTCTAGTTAGTCCTTGAAATAAAAAAGAAGAAAGCAATAAAGAAAAGAAAAGAATAAAGGCAATAAAGGGCTTGGAAAAAATTGCATCTGTGACGGGTACAACTCACCTTCTACAAAGGCACCCACAGGTAATACCATGCATCCTTATCTTTCACTCTACCCGTATGTCTGGACATCCCTTGACCGCATCACCTCGTTTTACATGGCTTGGATGATACCCCTTGGAGACTTTCCTCTCCTTATGGATACTAGCCCAATAGGGTGTTTTGTCTTTTTCTTCGACTTTGTATTGTAGGTCTTTGTAATATCTTTGAGCTATTGAATGATATATCAAGGTTTTTATGCATGTATTTGATAACATTAATGATGAAAAATGATTGACATTGCTATGATCCCTGTGACTAATGAGCCCATGGAGGGTGAATTTTTTGATGTGCAGGACCATGCCCGACGGACAGGTACCAGTTGGACCGGTACACATGGGGAGATGATTAGTTCGGACCTCCATGGGGCTGAAGAGCCCATCAGATGGTTGCTGGGACCCCATCAGGGGCAGAGACAGGACAGTGATTGGTTGAGCTCTTGCACATGAGAAGAAGAAGGACGTTCCATCCAGGACACTTTGGCTGAGCCCAGCCCTAGGGGGTTGACCTTTTTTTAGATGGAGCGTTTCCCTTTGATGACCATGACATCACCCAGGAGGCCTTGACGTCACCCTGAGCGTGTGGCAGTTTGACAGGACGGTTGGCACGTGTGGCAACTTAGAGGAGCCCAGGAAGGGCTAACGTTTGACTTCTGGATGCTGGACTAGCCCCAAAAGGGCCTAACGTCTCCCTCAGGGGGGCTTGACGTCTCATATTTTGCTCATTTAGGGTTTTAGAAAACATTTAATGTGAAAACAATATGATTTTTGGTTTGTAGCCTTGTCGAGTATTTTTAATGACCTAATCTTAATTATAGGTCATGATACACTATATATTGAGGATGTTTTTCCCTCATTTAAACACAACACACAACTCACTCTCTTGTGATGTCTGATTTTTGCGCCCTACTTGGGTATTTGGTCTTTTAAAGTGAGGCACACTTGTTGATGGAAGAATTTTCTTGGCATGTTTGGCATTTCTCTTGAAGGAAGGTTTACAACTAGGGTTTGCATATGCTTTTCATCATGATATGTAAGTGTTTTTCTTGAAAAACTTCTTAATTGAATGGTTGTAGGTTTATATTCTTGCATTTGCTTATAAATTTGTTGATTTTAAAACCCTAGGTGACAAGCACACAAGTAGGTCCTTGTCTCATGTCCCCTTAGAGAGAAATATTCATCCATTGAAGAAGGAAAAAAGAGCCTAGCCTTTGCTACACTCTTTTCACTTTTTTCCTTTGTGCTAGCTATGGTTTTAAAGGTTAAAAGGGAGGTGACGTCCTAGGCCTAGGTTATCTACACCTAGGGCCGTCCATCTTCTAGGGTTTTGTGAAAGAGCCTTGCCATTGCAATACTCTCCCTCACCTCATCCTCTTGTTTTAACTCATCCTTTATGCTAGTTGTTTTGCCAAGTTTGACCTAAAGAAGGAGGAAAGAGCACGAGGCCTTGCTTAAGCAACACCAGAGTGAGCCTCTTTCCCCTAGGGTTTTGATTCTAGGGCCCTGCCATTGCAGCACTCTAGAACCCTTCCCTCTTGTCTTTATCCTTTCATTCCTTCAACCTTGCGTCCTCTCCTTAATTGACTCCATCTACCCTTAGGCACTGATCTTAGAACCACAACGTTGAAGTGATAGTGCTCAAACCAACTCTCAAAACTTTAAATTTTGAAACCCTAACTAACTAGCTAACCCTAACTAGGCTGACGTCACACTTGGTTATTCCATTTTGATGCARCAGATTTTGATGATAAGCAATTAGATGATKGTTGAAAGCATTTATTGAGTAAATGATTGATTAAACACATTGTTAGCCACATCATCTTAATAGTTATTGATGAATTAATACTTTTTCATTGCTATATTGATAAAACGTTGATCTTATTAATATCTGTTGTTTCACATTGCTTATATATTAATGTCAGATAGTCACATGAAGTACTAACCCATTAAGTTATATCCTGCATATGTATTGTATTGTTGTTGTCTTGTTCCAGGCAGGGGTTTTCATTTCGGCATACACTTTTTTATTGGCTGATTAGCCAGACTATCTGACCTTGGTGGTAACCTGTGAGGAGGGACTTTGCCCTTAACCTTTATATCTTTGCCTCTTCAAAACCCCAGGTTACCGGGGACGTCTCCCCTGGGCTAACCTCCCTAAATAGAAAGAGCCTTCCCATTGAGGTGACATTGAGTGGGGAAGGTTCCTGTTACACCAGTTTGGCCTCTACCTTCTAGCCATTTGACCTAGCTACAAACAGTGCGATAACATTTTGGCGTCGTTGTCGGGGAACACTGAATCAATTCTCCTCAAACGACAAATCTTTTCGGTAAGCCTTATCTTACAAGCTTACCTGGCGACTCCACTAGGGTGTTTTCCCTTATCCTTTGATGATTTCAAGCAAATCATCTGGCGACTCCACAAATAGCTAATGACGACCCGTAGTGGGAGTTAGTATATTCTTTCATCCACTACTATGACCTCCACAAATCCTGTCACCCTGTAAGTTCTCCCAAATGGTCTCATAAAGAACTCTTTGGTCCTTTAAGCTTACCTAACACTCAAGGGGGGTTACATGATCTACCCAAGAAGGTCGAGTCCTGGATACCTAAGTTTTCAGGGGAAGATGGATCCTATGACAACTCTCATTGGGACGACTTCTGTGATGCATTCCAGTTTCACCAATCTGGACAAGAACACCCCGATGTCTTTTTAAGGCTCTTTGTGAGCTCACTCACCGGAAGTGCCAGAGGATGGGTCAACAAACTCCCGAACGGAAGCATCAAAACCCCAGAATATCTTGAACAAGCCTTCAAGAAAGATTGGTGTGAAAAAGAAAGCATGGATTCCCTTTACTCTCAATATACTGATGTTTGCAAAGCCTCTAGCGAGGGCATTAAGGATTTCAATGATAGGTTCAACCTTCTCCTCAAGAAGATTAGACCTAGTTTCTCAGAAGAAGTTGTCCTCCAACACTACTTGAACTCGTTAGAAGGAGTTTTGCAGTTCACTCTCAAAGATCGGTCACCCTCGAATCTAGAAGAAGCACAAGATTTCGCTTGTCAAATTGAGAAGAACCTGGAATTCGAACACTACATCCATCAAGTCAATCTCTCATACAATAATGACCCTTGGGAATCTAGTCACGAGGATATCACCGAAGCTAAACCCAATTTCCCAGAAATTCTTGAGGTAAAACTCATGCCTCCCAAAAGGAAATGGAGCACAGCTTTCTTGAACATCAACAATGTCTCAAACGTCTCAAGACAGTGTGAACCCTTCGAGCATTTGGGTGTGGCCACTCATAAAAAACCTAACTTTGAAGATTCCTTGTTTGTCTTGAACACACCAATATGGGAAAATCAAAACATGAGTGAAACCAACAGGTCTGAAGAGCCCCGGGTACATGATGGAAACAACTTAGACACTAGTATGTCCTGTATCTTGCAAAGGGTTGAAAGAATTCGCAAAATCGTTCATTTTTTGACAAAGAAAGACCCGGATGACCAATCATCTTTTGAGGGGACTCCCACACTATTACAAACCGGTCTATTTGAGCAAGATGAGAAAACACCCTCTTTATCATTAATAGATGATCTTGGGCCTAGTGATTGCAAATCAATGGATCCATACTTGTTTCAAGATGGCCCCAATTTTCCCTTGACAAAAGACGACACAAATTGGGTTGATTATCCCGACGATGCCTCTAATATCTCTGAAGATTCGGAAGAAGATGATTGTCCAATACAGAGAGTAAGTAATTTCGTTGAATGGAACGAAGATGTTTTCAAAGACATAGAAGTTCCAAGCACCATCATTGTGGATGAAAACCCTTGGTGTTTTCAATGCAGTGAAGCACATTGGAACATGAGTGTCCTTACAGTAGTGGTGGCCATCAACAAGTAAACAATATAGACTACTTCATAGAAGGTCCTCAAATAAATATCACCACTGAAGAGCATCAAGAGCCCATGAAAGAAGCAGCCAGGTAAGCCAGGATGGCAGTAATAAACAAACTAGACCAGGAATCAAAAGAAAAGCTAAAGAAACAAGAGTTCTAGGTGTATAGAAGAAAGAAGTTGGACCAACCTTCCACTGACCAAACAAAAAACCCACCTGTGGATGTAATCTTTCCTAAAAACTCCAATACTGAAAGGGTTAACCTGAACTTTGACTTTGAAGGGGCATTATCCAAGATATTTGTAACCATCCCTTTGAGAGAAGTCATCAAGGTACCATCTATCAAAGAGCGATTTGAGAACTTTTTCCAAGGATCAGATGGACCATTGAAAGATGGAACTATTATCCAAAATGTACTTGTAGCTACAACTTATGTGAAAAAGCCCAATGATTCCATCAAAGATGACAAAGCACAGCCGACTCCTCATAAATATTCCCCAGAAGGTACGCCTTTTGCAAAGGAGGAAAATTCAAATCAGATTAAATGGATCAAGAGAGAGGAATACCAACAACTCATGGACAAGCTCAGAGGTCAAGAATCAAAGACTGCGAAAATACTAAAGAAGGTGGAAGATGATGTACGGATCCGTCCTTCGCAATAGGAAATTTTTATAGCAGAATCCCACCCACCTCCCTCTACACAATACACCAGGGTTGTCCAAGGAACAACCAAATACAAAGTCAGAAAATATAAGGAGGGAGATATGGTATGGATGTGGGATACTCAGAAAGGAGAGCCAACTAATGTAAAAGGAAGCACGCAGTCATGGCTCGGACCCTTCAAAGTTGGAATGGAATCAGTTGATAACTCGTACTATCTATCCATTTTGGAAGGAAGAAGGCGCCCATTACCCATCAGCGGGCACCTCCACAAACCCCACCAAGGTGGTGGGACCTGACTCCACAGGTAAGTATAGGTACGTAGGCATTTTTCCATGTATTATACCATTTGCGTTTCATGATAGTTCGCTTCCTCACTTGGATATTGATTGTTTCATTTCAGTCATATACATATATATATTGCGGGGTGGCAATACCACCCCACCTTTGTTACTGATGCCCTTTTCGAGTATGAGCAGGTCTGCAGGTTATGCCAGAGATGCTGAGGTTCTCATGCGCTCTATGGTGAGCACATGTCCCCGAGTTGGAGCCAGATGTTATCCCCGATTTCTAGGGATAACTAGGAGATCATGTCTCGAGGCCCACAGGTCCTAGACATGGAGTACCAAGAGCAAGATTGACCTAAGCATGGCCCTAGAGGGCCCATCTTTTTTCTCCTTCGTCAGGCTTGTCTTGTCAACAGCAACAACATCCATCACCATCGGCTTGGACTTGTATCGGAGAAGACTCTTGCTCCATGAGGTAGTTGGTCCAGGTATCATGGTATGTGTCATTTTTTATCATTATAACCTTTGGATATATGCATCTTACTCCTTTTATTTCTGACAACTGCTTGGATCTTACATTGACCCGCTTGACCATGGTTGGGGGGATTAACAGAGTGTCCTAGCAAGCCTATACCCATAGGTTTTGGTTTTCCACAAGGGGGATTTATGAAGAGCCATCGTCCGCTCCCATCATATCATCACTTTTTCATCTTATCCCATTCCCCTAGTCTGGGCATTAGGATGATCTGTTTGTAGGGTTGCACCTTATCTCGTGGGAAGAAGGGGCTAAAGGCCCATAAGGTAAAAGCAACTGGTAAAAGATAAAAGCCTTAAAAATGAAACCTAGAGATGCCTCACCCAAGGATCCCCGAGAAGGCAATAAAAATCCTCTCAGCAAGAAATAAGAGGGACCCAAAGAAAAATAACAAAAACAAGACCTAGCCAAGAGGATAGGGGGTCTCATCATGAGCCAGCCTATTATGTTCATGGGTACCTAACAGTATGACATTGCCACTATCTGGTCACCACGCCAGGGCAGTGACCTTTGGTTGCATGGCCAAGGGAAAGGGGTATCATCACGAGCCAGCCTTATCATCTCTGTGAAAGTACTTGTGGGTAACACTGTCAGCTCTGGTCACCACGCCAAGGCAGTGTCCTCTAGTTAGTCCTTGAAATAAAAAAGAAGAAAGCAATAAAGAAAAGAAAAGAATAAAGGCAATAAAGGGCTTGGAAAAAATTGCATCTGTGACGGGTACAGCTCGCCTTCTACAAAGGCACCTGTTATCGCACAGTTTGTAGGAGGGGTTTAAGTAGGCTTGAGTCAAGGCTTAAAACCGGCGTAACAGGAGCTTCCCCACCCACTGTCACCTCAATGGGGGGCTCTTTCTATTTAGGGGGGCTAGTCCAAGGGAGACGTCCCTAAGCAATCTGGGTTTAATGAAAGGCTAAAGGGTAATGGACCAAGTCAAAGAAGTTCCCTTTCACAGATTGCTGCCCAAATGAGATAGTCAAAGAGAAAGATCCACTGAAGATGCACCT